>JAJJMB010008592.1:3815700-4014313 GCA_023531105.1 Papaver atlanticum | reverse complement strand
ACTAAAAATCGAGAAATTCATTCTTTTCTTCGGTCCAAAGTTCCAAATTTTTTTTCTCTCTTCTACACGTCTCTAGAAGTGATATTAACGGTTAGATAGTAGAATCAAATCACTAGGATATTTTCTCTCCACTTCTTCACGTTTGTTTCCAAAAATAAACCATAAAATTTCCGTAATATACCGTGATATTATTCATCCCTGTTTTGCCGAGATATGCTTGGAAGATTGATTTCTTTGCGTATCTAAAACCCTTACCACTCCTATTTGACTGAACCAGGCCCAATCCATTCTATCCAGCAAGAAAATTCGACGAAAATCTCTCCCAAATCCGGTCCAGAAAAATCTTCAGGCGAGAAAATTTTCTGTCCGCCAAAACCGTGTTCAAAAAATGGTGTCCCCCTATCCAATCCCGGTCTGTGCTTAGCAGCTGCCTGGAAATGGGTTACCCCTTATCCAAAATGAGAGTCTGAATAGCAAATGTCCTCCCAGGAGCCTTTAACAACTTTTTGAGCCTATTTCGCCGCAAAAGCCTATTTCTCCAAAAACACCTACAAAGAGATAAAATATCAAAATTAGTACAAAAATGGGTACTAACAATATACACAATAGAGATGAAGATAGACACATAAATGCGTCTATCATAAAGGACGTCAGCTAATGAAATCAATTGCGTGGAGTTCTGCTGGGATTTAAGAGGCGTAAGGAGCGCGACTATAACTGAATTGTTGTGAGGGTATAATTCGGTCTCAGCTACATTCCAGTCTAAAGCATTGATAGGAGGATAGAGTTTGTGGCGGCTTAATACAGTTTGGTGTTCAATCTGGCCTAGGTCCCGAGATTTTTCTGCATTTGCGGTTTCCTCATTAACAAAATTTCTGGTGTCTGTGTTATTTTTTTTTTTGTATTATATTATTTGTATTTATAATTGAAATATCACAGGTTTTACGTAAATCAATCAAAGTAGATACGTCCATCGTAATTAATTGGATACGACTTGATTGATTCTTGGATATTGACTTTGGAATCGTCTAAGTACTCTCACACATAAATCAAGTTAACTGACTAGTCTCTGTAAGTATCCTGATTGTGAGAGAAAGAGATATAAACTATGAATATTATTCCTTGATTGAGATTCATTAAGTTGAACTCTCCGAATTGTATTTATGTTTAGTCCATACAGGTTTTCGACGAAAAAGTTGGTGGTGTATTTTGGTACCCTTGCGTTTTCAATTAGTACCAGAGCATGCAAACACGTTAAAGACCTAATAAGTATGTATTTGAAGCAATCTGACTATATGGACATGAGTGAAATCTGTAATAACATATCACAAGTTAAGACTATACTAAATCCCGAGTGTGTTCTAGAAACCATCGATGATGATTTTGGTTGTGATCTGAAGAACATGATTGAAAAACTTTGTCATGAAAAATAACGATTGATGAGGAAAATCGATGGACTTCACTGTTAAGTTTATATTAAAGACTCTGATCTTAGAGAATGATCTGAAAGAGAAGAAACCCTCCAGTTAAAATTGGATGATCATATTCAAATTAATAAAGAGAAAATAGCAATGTTAAATGATACAAAATTTTCCCTTGCTCAAGCTCTTGGAATTTCGAACTCTGTCAAACCATCCATTGTTTCCAAATGATGAGCAATGCTTAAAGAATTATCGACAGTCTGGAGATAAACAAGGCTTAGGATTTTGAAAAAGCGGGGGTATAATAACCACACCCAATAATTCGTTCGGCAATTTGTGTGGACTAAACTCCAATATAATTCTGAGAGCACCAACTTAAAAGCGAGCTCAATCAAGAGATGTATCAAAGAGATATATCTCGATTTCTCAACACAATCAACAAATCGAACAGATAGAAATACGTGAGCCTAATTGATATGAGAAATAACTTGGACGGTACCAAAGACCAATGCCCAAGTGTCAATCAAGTTATATCCAACAAACAAGGTCGGATTTATCAACTGATTGACCTACGCACAACCTGTGATATTTCAATTATATAAACAAATATAATGCGGAAAAGAAATAACACAGACACCAGAAATTTTGTTAACGAGGAAACCGCAAATGCAGAAAAACCCCGGGACCTAGTCCAGATTTGAACACCACACTGTATTAAGCCGCGACAGACACTAGCCTACTACAAGTTAACTTCGGATTGGATTATGCGCACTTGATTCCCTTAGCTGACCTCACCCACAACTAAGAGTTGCTACAACTCAAATTCGAAGACTTATAAACAAATCTGTCTCACACAGACAAGTATATTCTGATAGATAAATTTGTCTCCCATAGAAGTCCCTATGAAGTTTTGTTCTGTATTTTGATAAATCAAGGTGAACAAGAACCAATTGATAATCTGGTCTTATACTCCCGAAGAGCAGCCTAGAAATATCAATCACCTCACAATAACTTAACTATATGGTAGTATAAGAAGTTATTGTGGAACCACAAAGTCTGGGACGAAGAACTTTGTGATTACTTTTTATATCTTACCTATCGGAGATAAATCTCGAGCAAATTTTAGAAAAGATAGTACTCAATACGATAGAACAAGTAAGATCATAATACGCAACTACAGAGAAAATAGTTGGATCTGGCTTCATGAATCCCAAATGAAGTCTTCAAGTCGTTAACCTAATATGGTTTTGGAAAAACCTAGGTTAAAGGAGAATCGACTCTAGTATGCAACTAGGACACAGGAAAGTGCCTGGATAAGGTTTTCCAGTTGTTAGAGTTCTCCCTTATATAGTCTTTCAAATCAGGGTTGTGGGTGAGATCAGCTAAGGGAATCAAGTGCATAGTATCCTTCTGGGATCATAGACGTAAGGAGCGTAACTGTACCTTGGATCAGTGTGAGATTGATTGGGGTTCAACTACAGTCCAGACCGAAGTTAGTTTGTAGTAGGCTAGTGTTTGTAGCGGCTTAATACAGTGTGTGTTAAATCAGGACTAGGTCTCGGGGTTTTTCTGCATTTGCGGTTTCCTCGTTAACAAAACTTCTGGTGTCTGTGTTATTTCTTTTTCGCATTATATTTTGTTATTTAAATGAAATATCACAGGTTGTGCGTTGTATCAATCAATTGGTAAATCCAACCTTTGGTTGTTGATTGAAATTGATTGATCCTTGAGCATTGGTCTTTGGTACCGTTCAAGTTATTTCTCTTGTATTCAATCAGGCTCGCAGATTTCTATTTGTTTGAGTGAGGATTGAATCGAGAAATTAAGATATAACTCTTTGATATACTTTTTATTAAGATTGAGTCTGACTGTCTAGTTGATTCTCTTAAAAGTATATTGGAGTTAGTCCATACAGATTGCTAAGCGAAATATTGGGTGAGGTTTTTAGACCCCCGCTTTTTCAGCAAAGATTGCATTCCTTAATTTTTATAAATGTTTTAGTTCATGAGTATTGGAATCATACTTAACCGATTTTAGAACTTAACCACTGTGTTCGCAAACCAGGTACGCAAAACAGCCCCGGACCTTGGCATGTCCAGCCGTTCGCATACTAGGTACGCGACCAGCAGTGCCGGACCCAACTCAGGTAGAACCGTTCGCATACTAGGTACGCAAACAAGGTTGCCGGACCTTGACAGTTAAAACCGTTCGCATACTGGGTACGCAAACACGGTTCCCGGACCTGAATCATAACAATATTGTTCGCATACTAGGTATGCATACCGTGTTATTGTTCTAAACTCCCATTTCAATCGTTGAAACATCCTTAGAAGACGACAATAACAGTCTCACACAAACTATTAGCTTCAAGTAATTTTCAAGTGATCGAATGATCAATACGAAACTTTCCAAGTCGACGTCAAATGATTATCTCACACAAATCATGTAAGATGTTTCAAGGCAATTTTCACATGATTATCTTTTGACTTAATATTTAGTTTCCAACAAATAAATTATTTCCAACTAAACTCGTCAAGAATAATGATGAACAAAGTTAAAGAAAAAATCTTCCAACATATTTTTCGAGAAATAGATAAGCGAGATAAACTCGGCTCGAAATATCAAATGTGTATAGTATAAAAGTTTATATAGCTATACGACTTACTCTCATTAGAAGATAGAATAGAATAGACTTCTGAGCGATAGATAAGTTTTAGTCTCCACATACCTTTTGTTGATGAAGTTCCTCCAAGCTCTCCTAAGTATATCTTCGTCTTCAATCGATGAACGTCGTGAAGTATAAAGCTCAACTACACATTTTATCCTAATTCGAGACATAGTTATAAGTAGACCAGAAATCAAGACTATAGTTTTGATCAACTAAACTTGACAAACAAGCTTGAGATAGCAACGCTTGCGAGTTCGACCGAGAAGTGCTCTAACAGATTTTTTAAAACCTATGCGACTCAGGTTTGATCAAAAGAGTCAAGTAATGTTACTTACAAAATTGATAGCTTATGTGTATTACGTGGTTCTCCCAATCACTTTCAAAATACATGTAAACTTTACAGGAAGAAGTTAAAGATTGCTAGTACTCTTAACAGGAAAGCTAGAAAACTTTTTTCTAACCTTACAAGTCTTACAAATCTAACACGAAATTCCATTAGGGATAATAATGTTAGTATGGGAGCTTTTGCTTTAAAGTCAACATTGCCCTTTCAGAAGTTTTTTGACAGTGGGTGTAGCCAGCATATGACAGGTGACCTTTTGTGGTTCGTGAAGACGAGTGACTTTGATGGAGGACCTGTAACGTTCGGAGACAGGAATCGTTGCTACATTAGCAAAAAGAGAACGATCAAGCTTCATGGCATGCCTGAAATCCATGATGTAGTTTACTTCAAAGGTATGACTGCAAATCTTCTCTTTGTTAGTCAAATTTGTGACAAAGGCCATAAAGTTATCTTCAGTGCTGAAGGATATGACATTGAAGATAAGACTGGAAAAGTAATTTTTCGGGGAATACGTGGAAAAATAACTGTTATCTTTTGGATACTCGGTTTAATCTTTGTTGTAATCTGACTAAGGTGGAATCTACGCATCTTTGGCATGAGCGTTTTGGTCACATCAATTATCGCCTTGTTGGCAAGACCATTAACAAAGAACTTGTCAAAGGTGTTCTAAAAATCAATGCTAAGATCGATGGTGTTTGTGGAGCTTGTTAGAAAGGTAAGAAAGTAAGAGTTCCACATAAATCATCACGAGAAATTACCACCAAGGCTCCACTTGATTTAATTCATATGGATCTCTTTGGACCCATTAAACAACCTACTATTAGAGGGGGGAAATATGTTTTGGTAATGGTCGATGATTACACCAGATTTACTTGGGTGGCGTTCTTAGCCCATAAGAATGAGACCCTAAGTGAGTTCAAGATTATTGTTAACTATATCCAGAATGAACAAGGTCGCAGACTAATTTTTTTTAGGAGCGATCGTGGAACTGAATTCAAAGACACGAAAGTGTTCGAGTTCTGTGGTACACTGGGTATTATTCAGCAATACTCAGCACCCATAACTCCACAAGTTAATGGAGTTGCAGAAAGGAAGGATAAAAGCATACATGAAATGGCCAGGGTGATGCTCCATAACAAAAACTTACCTTTAAAGTTCCGGGGAGAAGTTGTGTATACAACTTGCTACTTGATCAATCTTGTGTATCTACGCTCACGAACACTAAATACTCTTTATGATTGCTTGGTTCCAAAGCTATCTTAGCTTAAACCTAAAGCAACCTGTACTTTGAAATCCTATATAAGGGAGAACCTCAAGCAACTGGGATTTTCGAATCCCCGACACTATTCTTGTGTATCCTAGTTGTAAACTAGAGTCGTCCTCTCCCTCAAGCCCTTCTAGGGTTTAGCGATTAAAAAGACTTCACCTAGGAATTCGTGAAGCCAGGTCCAAATCTTTATAGAAAACAAACTGTTATAGTTTTGGCAGGGGACCTGACGCAACTGGGTCCTGTTATATTCTTCAGGAATACAGAAATACTGGTAACAAGGATATTTACTGGATTTCACTGCTTATTTTGGAGTTTAAGAATTGTTGATAATTTCAAAAGCTAATGATATTTGATTGTTTTACAATAAAATCTGTTGCATAGTTTTGTTACTGATCTGGCTTGTGTTTTGCAGGATCCATATTAGGATAAGCTTCTAAGGTATTGCTTTGACAATAGTTCTTCTATGGCAAGCTTGTCAGTAATGAAGCTGAGTGGTCATATGGGAACTGGAAAGAAAAATAGTCAGAGGGAAATGGAATAATCTCGAATGAAATAGGCACATATGTTGAGCCTATGCGCGCAGAAGATTTTCGTAAGCATGTCACTCATGAGGCTAATTGGTCAGATGGATGGAAGGATTAGTGTTCAAGTTTCTGCTAATTGCACGCGAACAAGCAAGTCTTTTGTGAATCATTAGTATTCACATATGAAACGTTGTTCCTTAAATGCTTATGTAAATTATTATTCGAGAATCTGTTTGAAGAGATCAATGCTAGAGATTTTTCACTGCATTTTATTGTTTCTATTTCATAATAATTTTAAATCAACAACAGTAATAACAGATTATCACAGGTTGCCAATTCGGCAATGCTAAAATAAAAAAAATAGTAGCGTGGTAGACAATTGATGTGGAAGAGCAGAAAACTCGTAATAGGTATAGTCAGAAACGAAAACTCAACCAGGCATCATTGATCTAGGTGAAAACACTTAAACACATGATGTTAAAAAGGGCACTCAGTCTTCCGTGTAGATTTTCAACCACTGAAATGAAATTTCAGCCGACAACCTTAATTTTGTAAACGAAAGAAAAGAAAAAAAAACCTGTTTTGAGGCATACTCATTTTTTTGAGGCATACCTAATGGTGCCAAAATAGGGTCACTAGATAAAAAGCTCCATCACCCCTTATCCACTCTTTTTTGGTAATGACATATCTACCCTTACTTAATTAATGATTATTATGATAGATTTAATGATCATAAGGATTAATTAGGAATATTAAGGATTGATTAAAATTAAATTATTAGTGGCAAATTAGTGAAGAAATCTGATTTATGTGAGAGAATTGGGGGTTTTTGAGAGGAAGAAGAATAAGTGAAAAAAAAAACTTGGGTTTTGATATTTTAGTGATTAGGATTGACCAAAATGTGTGATTCAAATCAGATTTACAGGTATACTTGTAGACGATGTTTGATCTCCATTTTTAGGTTGAATTCTTATTTTTTTTGAATTTTTACAACCTAGATCTACTGACCAGATGAATGGTTCGGCTGATAACTTGTCAGCAGAACCTATGTTTTTTGAAAATATACGTAGGTTCGGCTGATAAGTTATCAGCCGAACCTAGGGTGTTCTTCGTATATGAAGAATACCCAGAGGTTCGGTTGATAACTTGTCAGCCGAACCTAGGTATATTCTAAAAAAATCATAGGTTCGGCTGACAAGTTATCAGCCGAACTTCACTCTGGGAAATTAGTCATAAGGTTCGGCTGATAAATCAAATTTTCGAATCAGTCGAACCTGGCAAAAATACTTCTTTTATCTTTTTGTATGGTTCGACATATTATCTAATCAGCCGAACTTGTAGTTCGCTAAAAATATTAAACTAGGTTCGGCTGATAATCGAGATAAACATGTAAGCCGAACTGTTCGTAAGCACCTTCAGGGGTGACGAACATAGTGAAGTTCGGCTGCTAATTCGTCTCAATTATAAGACGAACTTCACTCTGTGATCATAAAAACTAGGTTTTTTTTTTATGATTAAACCTATTCTACCTATCAAAAATAACAAAATAAGAAATGGGTTTATAGAAAATATCTTCTAATACTCATTTCAAGAGTCGGTTCTTCACCCGGTAGAATTTCTGATTGAATTTCAGTTTTAACACCTTAACTTCTTTTTGTTGTTGAATTGACAGATTAGAAGAAGAATTTAAACGCCTACTTAGTGTTTGTTTCTTCGTGCAAGTCATTTTATATCTATGTTTAATAGACGATCAAGTGTTCACGAATCGATGATTAATTGTGACAATTAAACAAAAATGATTTTGATTTTTGATTTTAAAGTTAGAGAAGAAGAAAATATGTTTTGATTAAATGTGATTTTGATTTTTGATTTTAGGTATTTAAGGGTAAGGGCACTTTAGTAATTTAAATAGTTGAAGGATATATAGGTAATTGCACTACCCTTTAGACACCCCTTATCAACCCATCCTAGATGAGATAATGAATAAGTATGCCTCAAAACAGGTTTCAAAAAAAATATCGGACAACAAAAATTTTGCCGTTTTCGTGGGTCTTTTTTCACCAAACAGCAGTCTGACTGTCATCTAGCTAGTGTTAAAGCACTGCTTCCTCCGTATAGGCTATACTACTCGGTTTTTGCCCATGGCCCATGCTCTCATGATGGTCCGAACTCCAAACCCATTTATTTGGAACGATTTTTTGGGCACTACTCAAAAATGGAGGGGGACTACTCTTCATTTTTTTGGTGGATGTTTGGAGTAATTTTGGGTCACCCCTTATCTAAGTATTTATGTTAATACCAAACTTACCCTTCTTAGTTAAATTAGTTAGGGTAATGATTAGTTAGTGTAAGGATTAGTTAAATAATTAAGTTAAATAATTAAGTTAAATTAATTAGTGATTAGTGAGGTTAGATTAATTAGTCGGGTGTTTTTAGAAGAATAATTTTTGAGAAGAAGAAGAGGGTTTTGGTTTTCTTTTTTCTTTTCTTTTTTAAGATGGTTGATTTCGAAATGAGGGTTTCGGGTACATTGGTATACTTCAAATTTAGTTAATGTGGCTTGAATTGGCCAAAACTTTCGAAAAAATGAAAAATTTATAAACTGATTTCGACCATGGAAATAAAGTTCGGTTACGACATTTGAAGAATAGGTATCCGAACTCATATGCAAGTGTAGTTCGGCTAATATTTCTGAAAACATAGGTAGCCGAACTCATCTTTAATGGAGTTTTTTCTTTCAGAGAAAAGTTCGGTTAGGAGAAAAAAATTGCTACGTAACCGAACTAAAATTTCGGCTGGGAAAGAAAATGAAAAAAAGTTGCGACGTAACCGAACTAAAAGTTCGGTTGGGAAAAAAAAATCGATGTAACCGAACTCGATATGTATGTTTTCAGAGAAAAGTTTGGTTAAGAGAAAAAAAATTGCGACGTAACCGAATTAAAAGTTCGGCTGGGAAAAAAATGAAAAAAAGTTGCTACGTAACCGAACTAAAAGTTCGGCTGAGAATTTTTTTTTACGAGGTAACCGAACTTTTTCTGAAAGAAAAAACTCCATTAAAGCTGAGTTCGGCTAGTTCGACAAACTGTTTCACACAATTCCTAGCCGAACTTCTCTCTGTAACTTCAATTTTCAACTCATTTTGATGATTACTACTCATTTTTTTAACCAAAAACGAATCACAAGTAATGGGTTTGTGGAAATTTCTTTGAATCGAGACGATGAAGCGGAAAGAAGAGAAGAAAATGAACTCTCTAATAGTAACGGATTTTTGAAAAATTAAAAGTAATGGATTTGTTATAATTATGATTTTGTTTTGTTAATGATTTAGATTAGGTATATGTATATTTTTTAGATTAGTTTTAATTTTAATTAGGTTAAGGGTAGGTTAGTCATTTGCACATTTTAGAACACCCCTTATAAGTATAGGGTAGACATTCTTATCACTTAGTAGTTCCCCTCCATTTTTGAGTAGTGCCCAAAAAATCATTCTTTATTTGAGGGAGATATTTGTCCAGATATTACTATGCCGAGGAGGGGATATCATTAAACGACAGAACTCTCTTGGCGTTTTCCATAAATAAAACTTACTGATAGAACTACCTCCCTCTATCATTTTCCTTTGGATTTGGATATTGAGAAATAGAGAAAGAAAAAAACAAGTGAAAATGGAGAAATTAGGTCTATTGAGATTGATATATCGATCATCATCATCGGCTTGCACTAGATCTACTCGATTCTCATCTGCTATTAATAATAATCAACAACATCTCTGTAATAGCTTCTTCCGTCAATACACTACTGCTTCATATCTCAAAAGGACATTCTTCTCTCTTACGCCTGGTTCCGTATCAAGCTGCTCCAAACATATCTCTTCTGGTTTGTTCTTTACTCTTTTCTTTTTGTATTTTCTTTTAGCTCAATTATGAAATCTTGATTAATGTGTTTCTGATTTGAAAATTCGATTAGGGTTTTAATATTAATTTCCATATTGTTATTACGTTGGATTTTGGATTGAATTGTATGAAGTTAGACTGCTTATCAGAAAGCAAACACAATAGTATTTTAATATTGTTGAGGAGCTGATGTTCTCAGCATGCAGCAAAACCAAATAGACAAACAAAAATATTCAATCCTCCACGTCCGTCTAAGTAAGTCTTCTGTAACTTTACATCAACAAATCCCGTCCATCTAGCTAAATGTCTGATAGGAGACTTGGGAGAAATATATATACACAATGGCAACTCAGATCTTTAGTCCATACTCTATAATATCTTTGTTGGGGGAAGTTTCTACTTAAAATAAAATAGCTTAGGTACTTTATATCTACTCTGCCCTGTATCAGTGTCTGGCTGGAGGGTTTTTTCTTGTGGATTTTGGTAGCAAAATATTCCTAGCACTGGGGAAATGCTTGATCGCAGCAGGAGGAATTATCCGTTTGTTGAGTGAATTTCAATAAATCATCACACTGTGGCATGCCTAGTTTTTTTCCAAGGTCTTCCCCACACATCTAACTACAGCTTGCAAGTTGCAATGGTTGTGAAATGAGCATGTATCGGTAAATCTTCAACCCATCAACGAATATTTTATTAGTCCAGTTACAGTCAACTGATTAACCTAGTTTCTTGGATGAAAATGTTGTCACTAGCTAACTGCAACAACTGATATTATTCCTAGGATCCCTAACTAGAGAAGTTTGTATCACTGCCCGCAGTGAAACACATTTTGTACATATAAGAGCTTAAAGCCAAGTATCATTCAATGAGAAAAAAAAAATCTATTCCTGGCGTTTTACTTCAGAAGTTAGGCTTTAGCCTTCTATGAACTATGGACTTCGTCATGTGTTTTCTAAGGTTGGTGTCTGCCAGGAATAGATATTTTTACGTTGCGTCCATCTTGCAAGTTTTTCTCCCATTCTCTGCGTCTTCCTGTCACAAGTTTGTCAGGCTTTAGTTTACATTGCGTCCATCTTGCAAGTTTTTGTCTCATTCTCTGCATCTACCTGTCACAAGTTTGTCAGGCTTTTTTACTGTTTTCGGATACATGCCTACAACAAAACCGTTTTGTTATGGCAACTGCAATAATGGATAGCTCTACACTACAGTTTAACTTTAGCAGCTGTAAGTTTTAAACGTACACATTGATGATAAGTTCAGAAGTCAGTGATCATGTGCGAGACTAATTCATTTTACAGACTAAGTTCTGCATCTTACAGATTCTGTTCATTTTGTATAAGTTTGTGGTCGGCAATCTAATTCATTAATCATTGATCACTACGTACTGAATTATTTGAGGAAACAGTTAAAAAAAAAAAGCATTATTCATCATTGAATCTAAACTAAAAAAACATAATTTTTTTTTAATTTTTTTTTTGAATCAACAGCTCATAAAATTCACTCAAACCATAAATTAGAAAGCTTCTGCAAAACATAGGCAATATAATTCCGAATTGCTCAGCTTCCTCGTCGTCTTGTTACGGAACCAGGAAATTAAACTTGTGGATCTGCAACACGTAGACACACCAACAATAAGTTCCAGTACAATTATATACTTCTGAAAATTCAAGTCATTTAAGTCCGAAATACTAAACACTCTAATGGCATGCACAGTTTACCTGGAGCTTAAATCTGCATCCAGCCTAACTTTGAATACCCATATGGACTATCTTGCAAACTAGTTATGTCATTTCATAGTGAGGTGGCGTTCTCATTGGTTGAACCTACACGGAAATAGAAAGCATTCATCATTTTAAATTTGAAACTATATGATCTGAAATTGTTTTCTGTTTGCGTATTAACAATACTGAAACAGTCTACCAACGGCAGCAAGTATTATTTTGTCTATCTATCTCTCCTCCCCTTGTTTTTTGGAGTGACCAACCATTGTGTAATGATGCTAAAGCAACAAATACACACTCTGTTATGATTCATGTAGACTTATTCAAATTATATTAAAATTATCCAATTCTGTTTCCTTAGTCTATAAGTTCTAAATTTTCTCTGGATGTGCTCATTTCCTATTTATACAAACACCAGAGCGTGGGTCTACTTTCACTGCCAACCTTGGAAGTAGGAGGTCATTTAGCGATGATGTTTCACACTTGCCTACCATATCAGACCCTGATGTTCAAAAGGCCTTCAGAGAATTGATGGCTTTGAACTGGGATGAAATTCCAAATGCTGTCCAGGATGATGTCAAGAAAGCGTTATCAAAAAACACTGAGGATAAGACTGGCAAGGAGGTACTGGAAAATGTTTTTCGTGCAGCTATTGCTGTTGAGGAGTTCAGTGGTATGCTTATACAACTGAGGATGGGAATTGATGACACTCTTGGACTGAGTGGGGAGGTATTCACTATGTGCACAAATCAGAACTAGATCGACACATTTCTCTCTGCATTATTGTGACCTAATGGTGTGTCTTTACGTTGTAGAACTCTCGACCCCTGCCTGGGGAGCTTAAAGACGCGCTTCGTGTTGTATATCAACGTTACACAGCATACTTGGATTCATTTAGCCCGAGCGAGACCTATCTGCGAAAGAAAGTGGAGACGGAGTTGGGAACAAAGATGATACACTTAAAGATGAGGTGTGGTGGCCTTAATTCCGAGTGGGGAAAGGTACAGATTCTTCCATGGCTATTGCATATTTTTCTGTATAATATTTATTATTAGCTTGTCAAACACAGGTGTTTTATATGTCGCTCTTATATAAGTATATAATATGATTATACTTCGAAATGAGTAGATTGTTCAACAATTGGTTACTTGTTACAGGTTACTGTCATTGGGACATCCGGACTTTCTGGTTCCTATATTGAGCAGCGAGCATAATTTCAGAGAGTTCGTCGCTGTAAGCTTCATTGTCGGAGGAAACATGATTTCAGATGTTTGATAGTTAGATCGGTGTGTTGTCTAACCAGCCTCTACCATCTTCATTATGGTAGTTTTGCAAGAAAATAAAAAGGTCTTCCTTATTCAATGGAAAGAATGCAAACAATGAATTCTTTTTCCCCTCTCTCTCTTCCTTCATTTGGTTTGAACTTTCTTTTTTCCGTGGCCCTGCAATTGATGCCAGGTAGTAACTGTGTCTATGTTCTTACAGAGTTTAATGCTTCAAGTAGCTGCAAATATGGAAGTTATTAGGTTAACTATCAATTCAGAAGCTATATCTATAAATAGAGGCTAAATTCCAACTCAAAGGTCATTTTCTAGTCCTTTTCCTCGATACTCACCTGCTTAGAAACTCTGTTTGACTTTATAGCAAGGGGTGTCTTGCAAGTACCCCCACGGGCCCCTCCCCTCTAAATCTCATCAACTTTTGGTGGGATAAATCAACAACAAAATGTATCTGATATCTTTCTATTCTTTGAAAATCATTTTAAGCACTGGAACCATAAACCATAATTGATAAGGTTCAATTTCAAGCGATCGATCTCTAGCAAACAACCAAATATGCTTCTCTGAATTATGCTAAATCTAATTTCTTCTGAATTTCGTCTCCATCTCCGATCTTGTAACTAATTAAACTAGGGCTAATTACAGAATTGTCATACTTTTTGTAATTCGTTCACAAAATGATTATATTTTTATACTTCGTCATACTTTTTGTAATTCGTTCACAAAATGATTATATTTTTGTAATTCATTTACAAAATTGTTATAAACGTGTAATTATATTAATAATATTTAGGACGAATCTCGTTTATTACTGGAATGCCTTTGTGTCTAACCCTATAAATAGAGGCCATAATGTTTGTATTTCATACACATTTAATGAGAATTCTGTCTACCTTTTCTCCCTATTTTCTGTCTTCTTCTATCACGCACGTTGATCTATTAGCTAATTAGTGACATCCTTTACACGGAACTGATCGTCGAATCCAAAGCTTAGAAAAACACAACGGGATTAATTTTTCTGTCAAAGATGTGAACACGGATATACCCTAACTTTTGTTATTAAATTTGTTTTATATACTTATTAAATCACGTTTATGATTTTCAACTTCTTGTACTGTTTTTCATTATTACACATGATGGGCATGCGATAGATTAGATGATTATCCAATCATAGCTAATAAATCATGGCTCCCTACTAATGCGTTTTCTTTTCTTTGTCTTTTATGTAGATTTATGTTCGGTTGATTAAAACGGTCGACATGAATCTCAATTGGTATGCTGTATGCATGACCAGGAGGCATCAAACTGATGTGCACGCAAGGCGAGGAAGCACATACGTACTTGTTAAATATTATACAGTAAAACTTGTTGTGTGTTTTGTAACTTTTGTTGGTTACTTGATTAATTGTTTTTCCTAAACTATATTTCATGTCGATGTCTATAATTCTAATGGTCAATGATGCTTTTTCTTTCTATGTGCATCATGAATTATTTTCGGCCGATGTTATATCTTCGCTGCACTTCTTTGGTTAATGTGGGTCTCTATAAAAAAAAAAAATTGAGAAAGAAAAAGAAAAATCAATCGAAAGATATTTTTTTTGAAAGATTTTTTTTTTTGTTACAGTTTATATTCCTTTAATGAAATTGTAATCACCAGAAATTGGTGTTATCACAATCTAATTACTTTTACGGTAACCAATCATGTGCATGGTTGAAAAACCTCCGACCAGTTAATATTGGTATCTTTGTCCATTGGACAATGATCATGTGATTCGTATTTGGTTTCAATTCTTTACAGAAACCATTCTATTACCACACAATGGATTTTTCATAACAAACGGCATTTTTTTTTTCCAGCCGTGGGTACGATTTTGGTATATCGTTTTACCAATTGGTATTATTCTCTATAATGGGAAGTAAAATTTGCATTCTAAGTATTTAGTCAATTTTGGTTTTTGATTTCTATCCCTCTAGAGAAATCTTCATCAACCAAAATGTATTTTTTTACATAGAAAAATGACTACGATTTCTTTATTTTCTCCAAAAGAAACATATAAACCAATTAGAATCGGTATTCCATCCGCACTTTGAAGATTGGATATCGTTATTATGTTATTGATAGTTGCAAATACCAATAAAATGAGGAATTGCTACATTCTTGTTAGATATTTTTGCAATTTAATTTTTATCGTGGTAATTATCTCCAAATTTTGCGATTGTTCCAATTGGAATTAAAATATAATTGGACACTCAAGATCAATGGGTGCGCACCCGGCTTGTTAGGCCATATAATTAGTTCATGTAGTGACTATATCGATCTTGATATAAGTTTCTTTGACAAAGTATGTGTCCATCAATTTATTCTCAATGATTATCTCATCGGCCCTATAGGTCAAAAAATTATTGGAGATTTTATTTTCATATTTTGCATGTAACCAATAAAATACATGGTTGATCTTTAATTTGTATAAACTACAACATTTTTGGACATTTTTTGTGGCTCTTAAAGTCAGTATCTACTGTCCAACCTGGTATCGTTATATGTCCTCGAATTAATCGGATAATACTTTACGAAACTTGATTTCGTATATGAGATGAATATATTTTCGCCATAATCAGGGGGAGACTATACACTATCCGAAGCTTGTGTCAATTAACTTCAAAGTTATATAAATTTTTCTCCCCATGATGATCGTATCGATAAAGGCTGCCATATATGGTTGGCGTGAAATCTCTCATTTTACCTTTTTTTTATAAGCTTTTGCCTTTTAATAAAGGAAAATCCAGTCACATCTGGCAAGTAAGTAGCATTTTATAAGAGGCTACAGGTAGGGCTCCATTTGAGTCTACCAAATTCACATTCTCAAATATAATATCTTCTCAGTTGAAAATGAGGAGATTATAATGCCTGCGGGCGCTGGTACCAGTCATTGATTATTTTTCTTCAGGATATGCATAAATTTGAGAATTGTGTGGGCTTGTATTAAGCTAATTATTGTCGAATATTCATTTATAGTAGCTACTGAAACAAATAATGGTGCTTGTGAACCCCTCTGCAGAGAAATATCGACATATGTGATTGGTTGGCATACAATCCAATTTAGGTTGGATTAATTTCTCGATTGATGCAATTTTGGATCCAAACTTAACACCTTAAAAATGCCAAGCCTATCAATTACAGGTTGGTGTAGTCGCATTGCGTCGTTATACGAGAAATTTGTTCGAACCTTAGGATTGATTCAATAATATTTTGTTCCCTATATATAATGCATTTAGCATGGTAGTCTATGAAGGACTGATCTTGCATTCACACAAGAAATGTGGTTGGGAACATATTCAAATTTGTAATCCTTGTAGGATTCAGATTATATTCAGGCAGCCACCTGACTCGATTATGTCAGGTTTAACAATCCCTTCTGTGTTTTTAGAAATTTGGTACGAACCAAAAATCCGGATTAATTAGTTGATGTTATCAACTTTATAGGTCTCTTAAGGAGTCTTTGAAAACACAAAAATCCACGCTTTAGCAACATACTATCTTTTCCCCCCCTTAATTCTGTAGTTTAATATTATGCTTGCTTAAAACTTGTCTATCTGATATAGACTAGAGTTATGATGCTTGTTTTCTATAATACTCCTATATTTGAGTTAACATTCATAAATCGTCAAAAGTTGTACTATTTTTCCTTCGTTTCAGGTTTTATCCCATGTGGTTTTCCTGACAAGGTTTTAACGAGGCAACATCTCAGACGTTTCAATTTCTTTTAATGTTGATATTTGTGCTCTTTTTCCTTCGTCCATATTTTTTCCCCATTGGGTTTCACTGGCAAGGTTTTAGTGAGGAAAATTAATTCAACATGGTGGTCATCCAAGGGGGAGTTGTTTCAAATTTCGGTTATTTGGTGGATTCCCACTATTAACTAGGTCATTTTGTTAGACCAAGTCAACATAAGAACCCTTAGGAATTTGGATGTCATTCTAATCCACATAAGGCATGACCACAAATACAATTTTATTCACTTTTGGTACTGTATCTACATCTTGGCCCTTTGTTGAAGAGACTACATCAACTACTTTTGCAAATCATTTTTGAGAAGCTAGCAATCCAAGACACATGTATTTAAAGAATCATGAAGACTCGAGAACACTACTATCAGAAGATTAACACAAAAGAAGGCTTCATCAACTAGCAATTTTCTTCACAAAATAACAACAATTTTCTACATTCAAGAAATCCGTTCATCAACATCAAAATTGGGAAGTCTCAACTCGAAGATTTGCAAGCCAAGATTCAACTGAATTACTTATCAGGGGAGCATCATAGTAAAAGGTATTTAACTGGACTATCACGTTGTACTCTTTTTCCTTCGTCAAGGTCTTGTCCCACTGGGTTTTTCCTTGTCAAGGTTTTAATGAGGCAACATATGGATGTCCAGCTCCGTTCTAAGTTTACTCACAATTGTACTATTTTCCCTTCGATCAGGTTTTGTCCCTTTGGGGTTTCCTGACAAGGTTTTAACGAGGCAATTAGCTTAGACACAATGTCATCAGGGGGAGTGTTATAAACGTGTAATTATGTTAATAATATCTAGGGAGAATCTCGTTTATTACTGGGATGCCCTTGGGTCTAGCCCTATAAATAGAGGCCCTAATGTTTGTATTTCATACACATCTAATGAGAATTCTGTCTACCTCTTCTCCCTATTTTCTGTCTTCTTCTCTTTTCAAAACAAAATAATCTTTTTCCATCCAATTTAACAATAAAACGGTGTTATCTTTTCCGAAAATATCCTTTCCCAAAATATCATTTCTAGTTAACTAATTGGTAGAGGTAGCGGTGATGAAGCGGTGGTGCCATGGTGTTGGTGGTGGAAGCTTAAGAATCTCCGCTATTATTTTTTTTAAGAATCTCCGCTAAACCCCAAAGGGGATGCGGTGAACCCTTTGGGTGAATGCGGTGTAATGATATGTAAGCGGCGGCACCACCACCTACAAAAAACACCACCGTAATTTTTTTTATAATGAAGGCAAAAGTTAAAATTGTGTATGAAGGGATAAATAGGAAGGACACATAAGTAATTTCATTAACATATTTGACTGTGAGTCACCACTTAACTCTCTTCCTAACGTTGGACTTATTGGATCTTATTGACACATCTGAAGGATGCTTTTGTGAATCTTTTGTTAATAGTTTGTAACAAAACTATAATCATTTTGTTAATAGTTTGTAACAGCAGGATGCTTTTATGAATCGGGTCGTAAAACTAGGACTGTTTTGTGCATTTTCCATTAAACTACTTGATTCTAGACGACTTCGCTGATCAAGATTGAAAAATTCAGCTCACCATTTATTTTCTCACTCTGTTTGTCCCATCAATTCCTTGACTTCTAGTATACATCATACACATTAGCGTTACTTACAACTAAATCTGGTGAGGTGACAAATTGAATAAAATAATGGATTTACTTCATTTTATTTGTTTTCTTTCTTTTTTTCACCTTTGGATGAGCTAGAGATTTACTCTTTAATACGACAATTTGGTTTCCCAGATGAACCTATGCAAAAATCTGTTGTACGACAGTCTCAGCATTCCCATTGTACTGAGCTAGAAGATGGATTGCATCAGCTCTAGGCAAAGCCAAGAATTCCTGGAGAGAAAAATAATGAAGAATCCAGAGGTTGCAACATCTAAGATATAAACAGCTATAAGTCTATAACCAATAGATGGAAAGAATCAAGAGACCATAATCAAATTTGACAAAAGCCACTAGAGTTCTCAGGAAGGATAAACATAAAACTTTGAGAGACGACTTACCATAACTTTGAGTATAGCACTTTCATCACAGATAACATCTCATAGGATTATGTTGGATCAAGATTTATGTTGGATTTAGATTCAGTAAGTAGGGGAGTGTTAATATCCTTCAAAGAATCGATCTTCAGAAGTCCTTCGAAACGGTCTTTACACATTTGAATTTTAAACCACTTATTGTGTGAGTGAATTGTTGTTCTCACTATCTTCATAAGCTGTGGTTCTTCTATGCCAAGCCTCCTACCCAATGCCACCTACATTTGGATCACATGCAAGTCCCGTAACGATTTTATATTGCAACAGAGAAGAGAGAACTAAGAAATTTTACATGCCTATTAACAGTATTAACCTGGACGAGATAAACCAATTCTGGAAACTGCTAATAAACAACCACTGTCGACAAGTAAACTAACCTGGAGCGAAGTTGCTAGGAGAGACAGAGGTACTCCTTTCGTAAGTGCATCTTCATTGGGTGCCATTAAAGCCAAGAAGAGGGTCTCCTTCAAAGGTTTAAGAAAAGTTGCATTGCTAGATGTTGAAGGATCTAAATATGATTTTGCAACCTGTATAGCTCTATCACAATCACCGGAGCTAACCAACTTAAGAATCTCGACCTGAAGCACCACAGAGGTCAATGTGTGATGCCATCAACTAAACCATCAGGCTCTACTTTCTTATTTTTCAAGGATGGAGGCTGTATACCAGGGTAAATATAGCAATAATTACCTGCTTAAGCTGAAATAGAAGATCAGGATTGTGCACAAAGATTAGGATCCAGGGCATTGATCTCCTTTACAACCTCCAAGGTCATTCCCTTACTCGCTAATTCCTTCATCTCCAGCACAATATCATATTTGTACTTCTCCCCATTGTGGAAATTCTCTGACGCATGACGTTTTACTGAAACCTATCAAAAAAAAAAAAAAAAATTATAAGTAAAGCACGAAGGTCACGACTAACAAGTTCAGGGTATGAAGAAGAACCGATGATAACAAGCCAGCAATGTCAAAGCGCCTCTTTTCAGACCACTGAAACGAAAATAACAACTACTTTTATATTTATCATTCCCTATAGAAAGCACCATCTAGATTGGTTACACAGATACGAATATGGCTGTCAACCACAAGCTGCAGAACAGTGGTATCCGTTGTCAAATTCAGCATAGCAAAGAAATTCAGATTCTGGGTCATGGTGGATAGTTGATTACCTACATATGTATACACTAAAAATCATCTATTAACTGCTATAGATACACTAAGCTTATCTTCTAACAATCAAATAGACACACTATCAGCTTTTACAAGCAACTCCAAATCAAATACATTGACATACACCGGATGAATTTTTATTTCAATGTTCTGCGCCCAGTTTTCAGGCACCATCCTCCCCTCTCCCTTTCCATTCCATAATTTCCTATCAGTCTCTTAATTGTGTCAGCAGTGTGTCCGTCATTGACTGACACATACCGCATACTCCTCCTAGCATATAAAAACAGCACTGCATAATCCTAACTAACTGATAAACATAATGCGCAAGCTTAAGGTAAGTATCCCCTCCCATTCAGCTAGCAGTCTTTATGAGTTCTCTTTCCCTCGATCCTCCTTCTACCTCGGTTTTATGACCAAAGGACATGTTTCTTTTATGTGATTTGACACACACAGATTTAATGAAACTCAACCATACTATCAGGAGAAGACATGAAAAAACAGCTTACACACCTCATTAGCCACTGGAGAAGTCTGATCGTCTTTGTCGAATATCAGAGAAAAATTAATTAGAGCATGAATTTACCTTTTACTATAATAAAGAAGATTCAGTGCAATCTTCGAGTAAATTCTCAGATTTAGCAAAATTGATAATTAGAGAATCTAGGGTATCCCAATTAACTGGTGTAGAATCCATTCTCACACTAGAGATTTAGAGAAAGAGAGATGTACACGAGGAACTTATCGTCGTTGGATTTGTAAGGGCAAAATTTTCATTTTCTCAGCACAGGGAACAAACAATGGCGGTGCAAAGGAATTCTGAGGATAGTAGGATATTATTTATATGTTCAATATTCTGGAGTGCCGATAGAGTTTTGTCTACTGTGGCCTTGTTTTGTAAAATTTATAATTATCTATTTATGATTATTAATAGTCATAAATTGATACATAATTTTGATATAATTATTTTTTAAATAAACTTTTTCAAACATTTTTTTTCAAATAATTGATTATCTTAGAATGCTGACCTCAAAAAGGAGGGGGAAGAATATTTTTTTTTGGTAAGTTAAAAATGCATTTCAAACCAACTAACTTAGGGAGTTAGTAACCCTTACAACGTTGATAGTAGAGCCATCTAATGTTGGGCAAAGGGTCTCAACCCTAACATTAGATTTATCTACTTCTAAGGCTTGCACAATACAAGACGGAGGTACATTCCTCCAATTAACAAGAGTACGAAATTGTTTAGCCTCTTTAGCCAGAATATCGGCGACATTGTTTACTAATCTAGGAACATAAAAAAAAACCCAGAAAATTTTGACAGAGATTAAATTCTCTTTTTACTTCATCCATGATCTTCTGATTTTGCCAAGTGATTTGAGATGGTTTCCCATTCAGGTAATCAAAGAGGTTCTTACAGTCACCTTCAACACTGAAATCTGCTATTCCTTCCTCCACTGCCCAAGCTGCTGCTTGTAAGAGCCCTAGAGCTTCTGCTTCTTCTGGGGTTGTGGCTGAGATAGGTCCTGCTCTCCCCTGTTTGAAGTTCCCTGCATCATTTCTGAGAATTAAAGAGAAGCCTGCTGGTGCATTCATTGAAGTCCAGGCTGTATCCAGGTTAAGCTTTTTTTGAGAAGATCTAGGAGCTGACCATCTAGGTTTTTCCTTTAAACTAATAGGGGTATCTTTAGTAAAATAGTTGTCTTTGTACCAGAAACTCAAATATCTTTGTATTTCTAGTGCTAATTGAATATGAGTTTGCTGCTTCTTTTCAAATGACCTATTACATCTTTCTTTCCAAATGAACCATACTTTTGTCAAAATAATTTCTAGAGGAACAATTGGGTTGTCCTTTCCTAACCAATCTTTGCAAATATCTAAGAACTTTTTGGATCTATCATAGTTTATATCTACTGAGGAAGGCTCAGATGCCCAAACAGATTTGGCATAAGGACAGTGAAATAAAAGATGCTCTATGGATTCATGTTCTACACAACCAAAAGTACAGTTAGGAGAAACATCCTCCATAAATCTAGATAACTTAAGGTTAGTAGAAACTGCATTTTGCAGGCACTTCCAAATAAATATTTTAATTCTTTGAGAGGTATTTAAGTTTCATAAACCTTTCCAGAAAGAATCAGGTTGCCCTAAGTTATAGTGGTTCACAGTTCTTTCATTTAGCTTATTATACATTGATTTAACTGTGAATTTACCTGAGTTAGTAAGAAGCCATCTAAGGGTATCTGATTTAGCATTTAAGCTGTTATCCAAGGTAATTCTAATGTTGCATATCTGACTAGCAATATGTCTAGGAAACAAATCATGGATTAAAGAAGAATTCCACTTTTTTGAGATAGGTTCAATTAGATCCTTTACAAGGGTTAAAAAAGAGTTAGCAGCAGTTTTGAAATTACTGAGATTCTCTTCCAATTGGGGAATCCAATTATCATCCCAAATATTGATCTTGTTACCATCTCCAACTTCCCAAATAGAGTTTTGTTCTACTAACTTGACACCCTTACTTATGCATTTCCAAATCCAAGAACTATTAGTTGGGACTTTGGCTTTAAAGGATGAGGACTTCCTGAAGTACCTAGGTTTGAGCTGAGACACCCATAAAGCTTCAGGCTCATTTAGGAATCTCCAAGCTAGTTTAGTAATCATAGCAAGATTGAATTTGTGGGCAATTCTGAAACCTAGACCCCCCTTACTAAGAGGTTTACAGAGACAAGAATAGGATCTAGGGTAGTAACCTTTGTAGTTTGTTTCTTTACTCCACCAGAAATCTCTTTGAAGAGCATCCATTTTCTTTGTTATTTTTTTTAGGAAGAATAAAGCAGCTCATTTGATATCTAGCCATACTTGCTAAAGTGGCTTTATTTAGGATCATTTTACTAGCTTGGGCTAAGGTTTTTCCTATCCAACCTTGAACTTTATGTTCCATCTTCTCTATTATTCCTTCAAAGAGTTTAATTTTGGCCTTATCTATGAAGAGAGGTGTTCCTAGATAAGAGTCTTTCAAATCAATCTTCTTGATTTTAAGCAATTTGCTAATCATTCTTTGGTGCTTAGGTTGAACTTTTTTACTAAAGAATATTCCTGATTTCTCAAAGTTAAAAACTTGCCCTGATGCTTTACTAAATATATCAATAAGTTGCAAGATATTATGACATTCCTTAAGGTATGCCCTAATGAAGAGAAGACAATCATCAGCAAAGAAAATATGGGAGATTGGGCTATTTTTTGGGGTTATCTTGATACCATTTATTAACTTCTCTTCTTCACTAGATAAAAGTAATCTAGAAAAAATCTCCATACAGATGATGAATAGGTAAGGGGACAGAGGGTCCCCTTGTCTAAGACCTCTAGTTGGTTTAAAGAAGTTCCCTGGACTACCATTAAGTAAGACTGCTATTGAGGAGGTAGAAATACATTGATGAATTAAGTTACAAAATTTGTTGTCAAAGCCAAAAGCCTTCATGGCTGAAAGTAAAAATTCCCAGTTGACTCTATCAAAAGCCTTGGACATATCTATCTTTATTCCTAATCCAGCATGTTTCACTTTCTTCTTCTTGAAAGAGTGATTAAGTTCTTGGGCTATTACTATATTGTCAGAAATTTGTCTTTTAGAAAGAAAGGCAGTCTGGAAAGGAGATATAAAGGAATTTAGGAAGGGTTTCATTCTGTTGGCTATAATTTTAGCTATTATCTTATAAATGGTATTACAAAGCCCTATTGGTCTAAAATTACTAGGATCTTTAGGGTGTCTACATTTAGGAATAAGAAATAGGAAGGTTTTGTTAAATTCTGGATGAAATTCACCAGTTTTGAAAAAAAAATGAATTGCAGCTGTAACTTGATCCCCTACTGTTTCCCAATTCAATTTAAAGAAGCTAGCAGGAAAATCATCTGGTCCTGGAGACTTATTAGGTTTTAGATTCTTGATAACTGTCCAAATTTCCTCAACAGAAGGGATAGAACTTAGAATGTCATTTTCTTCTAAGGATATACTAGGTTGTATGTGTTGAAAAAGGAAAAAATTATGGGAATAAGTTTCAGAGGGGGCAGAGAAAAGATCAAGAAAAAAAATCATAGAGAGTTTTATGGATTTCAGTTCTCTTGAAGGTAACTTCATTGTTATTCATTGTTAAACATTCTATGTTATTCCATTTCCTTCTTTTTAAGGTTTTTGTATGGAAAAATTTTGTATTCTTTTCCCCTAATTGGACCAAGTTGTCTCTAGATTGCTGTTTTGCTATTGCTTCTTGGGTATCATAATTTTTTTCTAAATGCACTAGCTTTTCCTTTATTTTGTCTTCTTTCTTATAAATATAGCTAGAATTATTCAAGTTATCTATTTGGGAAAGGATTTTCTTAATCTGTTTAGATGGTAGTCCAAATATTATTTTTTTCCAGAAATCTAAATTGGTTTTAAGGGTTTTGAGATTGAGAATCAGAGAGGATGCTGGATTTTCCCTACTATTATGGGACCATGAGTCTCTTATGGTTTGAACACAGGAGGTCTCTTTTTGCCAAGTATCATAAAATTTAAAGGTATATTCTAGTTTGATGAAACTAGTGTCTAATTTTAGAGCTATGGGGCTATGATCTGATCCTACTGCAACTAAGTGAGTAAGCTCTGCACTAGGAAATTGGATGTTCCATTCAGTATTTGCTACTGCTCTATCTAATCTTTCTTGAATATTAGTTGATCCCTCCCTATGGTTATTCCAAGTGTATTCATAGCCTTTAAATCCTAAGTCTAAAAGTCCTGAATTACTTAAGATATTTTTGTAATATTCACTATCAGAATTTTTAAAGGGTAGACCCCCTATTTTATCCTCCCGATTAAAAATCATGTTTAGATCCCCTAAAAGTACCCAAGGCATAGATTGTTTATCTACTTGTTCAGAAATTTCAGACAGAAAGTCCCAAGCTATATTTCTAGTAGAGGGATAAGGACTCCCATAGAAACAAGTAAGAAGCCATTTCTTTGATTCAGAGTTAGTTTGGACTAAGATATTTATCATGTTAACATTCCATTGCACTATTTCAAAGGAAAAGCCATCCACCCAAGCCAAAGCTAATCCTCCTGCTAAACCTATTGGGTCCACTATATGGATATTAGGGTAATCTTTAAGAAGAGGTTTAACTACATGTTTTTGGGACTTTGTTTCAGATAGAAATAATATTTCAGGTTTGTCAACTGAAATAAGTTGTTTGAGGTGATTTTGTGTGAAGGGATTACCACACCCCTGCACATTCCATGCTATTATTTTCATTATGATTTTTTATAGAAAGGGTCTTAAGCTGCTAGTGAGGAAGTGCTACCCAGATAAAAATGGGACTAAAGACAACTGACAAAAGACAATAAAACAAACAATGCATGATTCAAGATATGAATAAAATTAAACAAGGAGCAATTCAGACCAGCAATTGGGGAAAGAACAAGAAGCAAATAGCTCTAAATTACTCCTAATATGACACAACCCTAAATAAGAAATATCTAGAAGACGAATTAAACCAAATAATATAACAAAAATATTCTGAAATTTAAAGGTTAAGCATGTAAAACTTAAATGAATATAAATTGCAAGTGGATTTAAAAGATTAAGGGGAGAAAAACCTGTAAGTCCTCCTGTCGCACTGATGGGGGAGACCGAGAGTGAGTGAGAGGAAGATAGGAGGGGAAAGAACAATGATCTAGTTTTTTTTTTTTTTTTAGTCCTATGTTTTTTTTTTTCTCTTAATAGTTTAAAGAAAATAAAAAGAAAAAAATTTCAATTTGAGCTTGTTAGAAAAAAATTTGATTATAATCTTGTAATATGGAAAAAGGGAAGAAGAAAACATAAAGTAAAGAGAAGAACAAGGGAGAAATTCTATTAATGTGTGTATAATTACAATGGCGTGAGCCTCTATTTATATAGATAGAAGACTTGGTTCCCAAGATACGTAAACCCTAATCTTAGACACGGGGGCATCTTAGTAAATAAACAATAGTTTATAACACTCCCCAGATAACACTGTGTCTAAGCTAATTGCCTCCTTAAAACCTTGTTAGGAAATCCCGAAATGGACAAAACCTGATCGAAGGGAAAAGAGTACAATTATGAGTAAACTTACAACATAGCTGGACATGTATATGTTTCCTCATTAAAACCTAGGCAAGGAAAACCCAGTGGGACAAAACCTTGACGAAGGAAAAAGAGTACAACGTGATAGTCCAGTAAAATACCTTCTAATTTGATACTCCCCTTGATAATTACTTCAGTTAAATCTTGGCTTGCAAATCTTCGAGTCGAGATTTTCCAATTTCGATAAACGAAATTCTTGAATGCTGGAGATAAGAATTCTTTCATGAGAAATTTGCCAGTTGATGAAGTCTTCTTTTGTGTTAGTCTTCTAATGGTAGTGTTCTCGAGTCTTCATGCTTCTTTAAATACATTGAGGACTTGTGTCTTAGATTGCTACTTTCTCGAAGATGATTTGCAAAAGTGTTTGATGTAGTCTCTTCAACAAAGTGCCAATATGTAGGTACAGTACCATGGATGAACAAAATTTGTGATCAATACCATATATGGGTTATAATGATATCCAAATTCATAGGAGATGGTTAAGTTGATATGGTCTAACAAAATCACCTAATGGTGGGAATCCACCAAATAACCAAAAATACATCTCCCCCTTGGATGACCACCATGTTGAATAAATTGCCTCACTAAAACCTTTCCAGTAAAAACCCAATGGGAGAAAAAATATACGGACGAAGGAAAAAGAGCACAATATCAACATTTTTAATAAAAAATTCATCGTCAGCGAGATGTTGCCTCATTAAAACCTTGTCAGGAAAATCGCATGGGACAAAACCTGAAATGAAGGAAAAAAATACAACTTTTGACGATTTATGGATGTCAACTCAACTATATGAGTATTACATAAGACAAGCATCAAAATAAACTATAGTCTATCTTAAAGACGAGTTTAAGCTAGCATAATTCTAACTGCAGATTTAAGAAAGAAATAAAAAAAATAGAATCTATGCTGCTAAAGCGTGGATTTTGGTGTTTTTAAGGACTCCTCAAGAGACCTATAAAGTTGATATCATCAACTAATTAATCCGCTTTTCTGATTTTGTACCAAATTTCTAAAAATACATGAAGGATTGTTAAATCTGACATAAGCAAGTCAGATGGCTGCCTAAATATATTTTGAATCCCACAAGGATTTAAAATTTTGAATATGTTCTCAACCACATACGAGTCCTTCAATGACTACCACGCCAAAGGCATCATGTAAAGAGAACAATTATTGAACCAATTCTAGGGTTTGAGAAAAAAATAAAACCCTCAAATCGTTTTTATAACGAAGAAATTTCTCGTATAAAGGCGCAATATGACTACACCAACTTGTAATTAATAGACTTGGCATGTTTAAATGTGTTAAGTTTTGGATCCAAAAATGCGTCAATCGAGAAATTAGTCCAACCTAATTGGATTGTATGCCAACCAATCACATGTGTCAATATTCCTCTGCAGAGGGGTTAACTACCACCATCTTTATTATTTTAGTAGCTACTATAAATAAATATTTGACAATCATTAGCTTATTACGAGCCCACACAATTCTCAAGTTTATGCATCTCTTGAATAAATCTAAAAATTACTGGTACCAGCACCCATGGGCATTATAATCTCCTCATCTTCAAGTGAGAAGATATTATATTTGAGAATGTGGATTTGGTTGACTCAATTGGAGCACAACCTGTAGCCTCTCTTATTGAACGCTACTTATCTGATGTGGCTGGATTTCCTCTTAAGAGGCAAAAGCTTATGTAAAAGAAAAATGAGAAATTTCATGCAATTCATATAATGACAGCGTTAATAGATTTGATCATGATGGGAAACAAATTGATATAACATTTAAGTTAATTAATGCAAATCTAGTAGTCTATATTCTCCCCCTGATAGTGGCAGAAATACTTTCATCTCATTTACGAAATCTTCTAGCTTCGAAAAGTATTGTCTGATTTATTCAAGGGCATATACTAATGATAATTTTTGGGATTACAAACATCAAGTTGTACCACAGATACTGACTCAACATGAGCCATTTTGAAAAATTATGTCTTTCAACATAAATTTTTTTTTGTTTACTAGACATACATATATATGATCAACCATGAATTATTTTTGAAAACCAAAATTAATTGGTTATAATAGCATATAGAATATGCAAACGAATTAATCCTCCATTGATTATGTGACCTAGTAGGTCCAAAAAAATAATAATTCATCTGAGAATGAAATAATGGACACTTTCTTTATGAAAAAAATAATTAAATCAAGATCAATTGAATATAATCACTACAAGGAGTAGTGATATTTTCTAATGAGACGGGTGCGCGTCCTATCGTACTCCAACTACACGTGGAATGGTTCTGAATTTTGGAGACTAGTACCAGGAGTAAAATAAAAATAAAAATTGCTTAATATCCCTCAGGAATGCAGCAATTCCTCGTACACTGGTATTTGCAGTTGATAATAACAAGATATCGAGATGTAATTTTAAGATTAATAAAGAAAAACAAATCGATATTCATTTTTTGGAAAAACATCCACTTTGTAGTTGATTAACGATGGTTTCTCGTAGGAAATAGAAACTAATTAATGTTAGTTATGAATGGTTCCTTGTAGGAATAGAACCATATTGGCTTAAAAATAATTTAGAATGCCAATTTATGTACATCTCATCTCATAGATTTGACGAAGAAGAGAAAATCAATATCAATTGCGATATACCAAATCGTATCGACAATTGGAAAAAATATTGTTTCAGTCATCGCATATGGAAAATTCACTTTGCGATTAGACGGATGGTTTCTTGTAAAGGAAAACCGGATTAAAAAAATCACATGATCTTCCTCTAATAGATAAAGATGCCAAACTTAATTGGCCGGAGGTTTTTCAACAATGCATGTAATAAGTTACCGTAAAGGTATAATAAAATCCGCGACGACACCAATTTTTGGTGATACAGTTTCATGAAAGGAATAGAAACGGTAGACCATCTCTAGATGAATTTTGTTTTTTCTTTCTCAACAGAAAAATTAGAGAAGAAAGGAAATCCAATATTCGAAAATACTGATCACCCAAAAAAGTATATATTTTTATATGTTCAACAATAAATTAATTTCAATAAAATAATGATTAAATTACCTGTTGATCTTTATTGTGTAAAACTTTAATTCACCGAGGATTGTATGTGATTTCTCTTTGTGTGAACATCAATCTGAAATGGTTCTTTCTCCAATCCAGGAGGTAGGCCTGTCAATGGATATCCGCTATCGTTAGCCGAATCCAAATATCTGGAATCCGTTAGGTTAAGATTCGACAAATCGGTAATCGGATATTTCTCGCTTAACGTAATGGTACCGGTTAAGGCTATTTCCGTTAGCCTTATTTCCGATATCCGATAACGTGTGTTTAGCACGTGTAAATTTCTATACCTAGGTAACTATCCATCGAATGAATCACTCATTATTCAGTTCAGTCGACACAAAAGAGAGAAAAAAAGAGAAGAAAAACTCACCTCCTCATCTCAGAGCTTTCAATTCGTGCAAAATCATCTTCTTCTCTATACAAATCATGTGTGATTACTGATTAGAAAACTAGGCTTTTCTTCTTCTATTTCTTTTGAGTTTAATTTCAATCTTAAAAACTCAATTTTCAATTTAGGGTTTCTGAAATTAGGGCATCTCAGTTACAGATTTGTGAAATTAATCATGTCCCAAAGCGAAAGAGCATCAAACTATGTTGGTTCCTCAAACAATCTCTCACTTTCAGTTGCATCATAATTACCTGCTGCATCAAACCAAGTTCAAGGTTCAGGAAATAATTCAACACCTGCTACTGTTACACCTGTGATTCGTCCCAGAGAAAAAGTAGAAATAGAAGTAGATGAATATCCAATTATAGCTGGAGAAAAGAAAAAACTACGTGCAGTAAGGTCTGATGTATGGATTGATTTTGAAAGGTCAATTGGAAAGAAGATGGTAAAAGGGAAGGAGGTTGGGATACTTATGGCTGAATGCAAAAATTATAAGAAGAAAATGCCTGCACCCAGTAACCAAGGAACCAACCGCTTGCATCACCATGCTAATACCTGCAAAGAAAAGCCTGAGAATAAGCATGGACAAAGAAAGATTACTACAATCAAAACAGGTAATGCACAAAATAAGTTAGCTAATTGGAAGTATGATGCTGAAGCTACTAGGATACTTGTTGCCAAGATGATTACTAAGCATGGTTATCCAATCACTATAGTTGAACATCCATATTTTAAAGAGTTTGTTAAGTCTCTGAATCCTACTGCTAAGCTTTACACTAGGAATACAGTTAGGGATGATATCATGAAAATAACAGCTGAGTTCAAACTGCAATTACAAGAACAATTTGACACAATTACATCTAAATATAGTTTAACAACAGATATGTGGACATGTAAGCATACAAAAGATGGTTATTGTTGTGTGACAATGCATTACATAGATGATGAGTGGAAACTGATTAAGAAAACACTAGCATACATTTTAGTGCCATCACCACATACTGGAGAAGTTCTAGCATCTGTAGTGAAATCAGTAGCTCTAGATTGGAACATAGATAATAAACTTTTTGCTGTTGCTGCTGACAATGCTAGCTCCAACAATGTTATGATGGCAAATCTGAAGTCATGGCTTGATAGCAAAAATTGTCTAGTTCTTAATGGGGATTTGTTCCAAATGAGGTGTAGTAATCATGTATTGCACTTGATTGTGTTGTGTGGAATGAAAGTAGCTGCTCCATTTATAGAGGCAATTAGAGAGTGTGTGAAATATGTCAAGTCTAGTCAGGCTAGAAAAGAGATATTTGAATGTGCTATTGCCCAAGTTAAGCTTCCTGCTTCAAGGTCTATTGGTTTAGATGTGGATACCAGGTGGAACTCCACCTTTAAGATGCTTAAAGATGCAATTTTTTTGAGACAAGCTTTTGTTAGGCTAGATGATTTGGATAATGACTTCAAGATACTACCAACTTATCAGCAGTGGCAACAAAAAGTTCATATATGTGAATGTTTGGGAATTATTTGATGTGATTTCAACCAAATTTGCTGGGATTAAGTATCCCACAGCAAATCTGTATTATAATGGGGTGCAAGAAGTGAATAAATACATTAAGGGATGGGAATCAAGTGAGCATGAGTATATCAGAGACATGGGAAAGAATATGAGGTCAAAATTTGATAGCTATTGGAAAGAAAGTAACACTTTGATGGGCATTGGAGTTGTTTTAGATCCTAGGTATAAGGCTAGATGGGTGGAGTTTGTTTTGAAGAGAGTACATGGTGTGCAAAACTATCAAAGTCACTATAACAAATTTCAGTGTTCACTCAATGCTCTTTACTGTGCTTATGAAACCAACACTACAGCTCCAGATTATTTTGATAGTGGAATGAATTCAGCTGGAATGGAGATCTCTGCAGCTACAACAACATCAAATGAATTTGGTTATGATGATTTTATAATGGAAAACAATGTGTTTGAGGTTCAGAAGTCAGAGTTGGAGACATACTTAGCAGAACCAGTTCTTCCTAAAGGCACATCCACTGAAGAAATGAGGTTTGATATCTTAAGTTGGGGGAAAAATCATGCTCCTAAGTACCCAACTCTCTCAAGGATTGCAAGAGATGTATTGGATGTTCCAGTGACAAGTGTAGCATCAGAATCAATGTTTAGTGTTGGTGGTAGGGTTCTCACATCTCATAGGAGTTCATTAGCTCCAGAACTTGTTCAAGCATTGCTTTGTTTGGGTGATTGCCTGCCAGATCTCAGTCTCAGTGACAGTGATAGTTGTATTACTGGTAACTTTCCAGCTTAATCTTTCATTTGCTTTTATATTTATTGACTGACATTGCCAGCTTAACTAACACTTTTGATTTTCCTTTGAAAATGCAGAAGTTCAGGACTAAGGAGCAAGAAGTAAGGATTCAGGGAGGACTAAGGAGGAATGCATTTGCAGTTGGCAGTTGCACTTGCACACTTGCACTACAGGCTGCAACACATGGAGATAGAGTTTCTTTGTCTTTTCTTGTAAGAACATGGTTTTTTATTTTGCTAGAACATCTGAACATGTAATTTGGTCCATTTGGAACATCTGTATCTTTTTATTTTGTGTGGCATGGATTTAGAACTTGTTTTGTGTGGCATCCTGGCAGGATTTATAACTTGTTCTGTGTGTTTTACTGTTCTGTGACATACCGGATGGTATCGGAAAAATATCCGATATCCATTAAGTCCAATGTAACGGTAGTGGAATTGAATTTCAGATTTCCGTCGGAACTTAACGGATATCGAATATCCGTTAATTTAAATGGTAACGGTAACGGCCTAAGGCAATATCCGTTACGTTGAGTGCCGTTGACAGGCCTACCAGCAGGTTGTGATAAAATCTGACCATACAAACGTTAAAGTTGATCATGATGTACAAAATAAATTAGTGCTCTACTTAGATTTCTGCATCAAGAAAGACTTAATTAATTAAGTACTTCACATGCTAACTTTAAAGGAAATCCGTGGTCATACTGATTTGTTCCTAGTGCACCAATCAAGATCATTAGGTGTTTGTATACTCAAATAAATTAAGAGCGAACAAACAACTTAATGACTACTGTTTTTTTTTTTTTTTTAAATAAAATTCCAACACAAACCCTAAAACAGTGAGCACATGACCAAGTCAAAATAAGGGATGAAATAACGAGGACCAATATGTAACACAAGTTATTATAAAATCACATCAACCCATATACCAAAAGATGTATACAACCGAGCACATAAATTTAACAGAGCCAAGCTAACAGTATACGTTAATACTTCGTGATTTGATTACAGAAAAATCAAATCAGGTTGTAATAAGCAATATCTCATATATGAGATGAAAAAAAAAAAAAAAATCAGTGCAAAAACACTAGATGCGATTCTCAAAACTTAAATTGTCTTAGTAAAAAGAAAATTTGCTTAGTTGGTAGAACAACGTGCGTGATAACGTCTTGTAATATGGAAAAAGGGAAGAAGAAAACATAAAGTAAAGTGAAGAACAAGGGAGAAATTCTATTAATGTGTGTATAATTACAATGGCGTGAGCCTCTATTTATATAGATAGAAGACTTGGTTCCCAAGATACGTAAACCCTAATCTTAAAACACGGGGGCATCTTAGTAAATAAACAATAGTTTATAACATATAATAAATTTTCAAAACAAAATTTTTCTGTTTATGTAAATAGTGGATTTTTTCAATTATGATTAAAATAATCAATTATTATAATGGTTACCAAACACATATAAAATCCATTATAATCTGCATAATTGATTATAGGCTGATAATCCATTAAAATAGTGGTTACCAAGCAGCCCATGTGTGTATGCTGGTAATTGCTCCACGTGTACTTAGTGATTAAGTGTACATCTTTTCAGTTCTGACATGGGTAGCTTACTATCTAACATTCAAGTGTTGCATTCTATAGGATAGATAGATATTCACCTTTTAAAGACAAGGAGAAGTGAATATATGTGTAAGAATCGATAGAGCTTTGACTTCATACCTGTGGATTCAGAACTTTCCAGACACGAAGGTAACTCATCTACCCAGAGTGGGCTCAAATCATACTCCTATCTTCTTAGAATCAAACCCAGAAAAGAGAAAATTACAAAAACCGTTTAGATATATTAGATTTTGGTTAATGTTAAGGGGTGAATATGATTTAGGTACTACCCGTCCTAGTCACACCAAATGACAACACCTTCTAGGAATGGTATGAGAGAGAACTTAGTTTCCATTGTACTATGTACCTCCTCTTATAGACTTTCCCAAAAGCCCCTCCTTTTATGACATCATGCCACATGTCGTAAACCTCCTTAATTATCACTAATGCCATTCATTTTAATATAACCTTCTCTTTTTCCATTAATTCCCTCTTTATCCTCTCTTCCTTGTAAATACTTCTTAGTGGACTTGTTCTTTGGTTCCTAAGTCCCCATGTCTTTATGTTGGGTCTGGCTCCCCTTTAGGGGCTCCCTATCCCTGTTAAGGGGTAATAATTTTCATGTATCAACATTAGTCCCCTGATTATTGGGTTAATTGTCAAATAACCCAGTAGTCAATTGGTTCTTTGTGCGCATCCCTTCTTGTTGGAGAAAAAGGGGGGGTTCCTTTTATTAACCCCATGTATTTTAAGTAACGGTTTGTCTTCCGCGACGTGGGAGAAACTTTACAATTTCTTTCAATTGTTTCATGCTCATTATAATTGCCACGTTCAAGTCTCGAGATCTCCTATATATAGGCTTGCTGGATCATTCCTTCCTCTTGTTTTACCCTGTCATTTCCTTTTCACTTCATCTTTGAACATACCCTATACGCGCCATGTCCAGCGATTCTTCCAGTAGAGTTCATCCGAGGAGGAGGAGGCGGAGTCCGATGAAGTAATGAGCGCTTCTTCTGAGAAAACTGAATACGCGGCTCAGAAAGAATTACACATACCATTACCAGCAGATGGCAAATCATACACAATCAGCAAGATCACGAGCACCCCCGTTCTGAAGCGCGCATTGAAAATGAGAGGTCTCCGTGGTGGTCATCGTGTTCTTCCTATGGATGACGTCCTTGTTCCACGCCTTCTCAATCCCTCTTATTACCCTATCCCCCTGCTCCTGGATGGCTCATGTATCCTTAGGTAAATACTTTAGACATCTTTTCGTTTAAGAAGGTTCCGCGTATGGCTATTCACCGTGGCGATTATGATCTCCCTGCTATTTAGATCCATTCCTCATCCACGACACCTGCCATATGGCCGCACTAGACGTCTTACATTCGCTCCAACCAGGATCATGCAGCTATCCTTCGCTTAACGGGTATTGATGAAGCTATAAATTTGTCTCTTAAGTGAGAAGTAGTTAGATGTAGGCGTGACATGTCGCAGATTTTTTGTCGTTTGGTCCTCCATCCACACCCTGTTCTTTGCGTGGGGGGAAGCCACTGTAGTTCTAGAGGATGTGGTTGCCCTTACGGTATTGCCCATCCATGGTAGTAATTCATATGAGGAGGCTGCCGTCTTTGAGGCTCTAAATGATGAAGACAAGATGTTATGGGCTTATATGTTAGATTGTAAAGACGATTCTCGCAATGAGCAAGTGAGAAAAGATCAGTTTCCATCATGGCGGGGAAGTAAAGGAAAAGATGCAAGCGTATGCAAGGAGGAGAGGTTGTCGTCTGCTGCCAAAGGCAAAGCTAAAGTGGTCAAGGATAATAAATCTTCTTCACCGCGCCCCACGGGAGAGCGCTTGCTTGCCAATTCTACTCGCTCTTATGAAGAAATTCATGGTTCACCGATTCCCTCGGCGCGGACAAGTCCAGAGATGGTTATCAAACGCAATCTGCGTGCCTCCTTTTCCCTTTGGATCAAGTATTGGGCTCAGCGGATGGTTGATAAAAAGGTTATGCCTCCCCTTAGGAAAGAGAAGAATCCCCGCGCTGAGTTGGCGTCTTATATTTTGTTCTGGCTTTGTCATGATGTGTTCGAGTACATCCCTCATGATATCATCAAGAGTGAGCTTGTGCCGATGGTTGTGTTGTTGTCTCGGGGTGTTTCTTTTCCTCTCGCGCCGATGTTCTTAGGCGGTCTATATCGTCATTTTGATCTGTTCTGCCATGACGTTTGCATAGTTAATGCGGTTCACAAAGTTGAGACTTATATTCCTGCCTCTTTCATGCAAGCATGGTCTCGGGAACACCTCCTTGAGTATGCTCCTAATCCTCACGTCTTAGCAGTTCATCGAGAGGAGGATGTTGAACAGGACGACGGTACTGTTAGTAAGACCACTGTCACCTATGGTTATCCGCGGATAGCTCTCTGGAATGGGAAAGGGAAGGTGCCCAAGGGCGATATAGCTGAATTTATGGACGTAACCAAGGACTTGAAGCCCTTCCCTTACCATGATGGTCGTTCAGGTCCGGGGCATTATGATTTCATTTCGCCGTTGGAGGGCACGAGATTAGATTCGACCCAATCCCTATACGAGTCCAATTTTGATTCAGTGATGGCGGTGTTGCCTGGTTACCTCCCTGGTTTTTACGCTGGTAAGTTCATTGTAATGTCCTATAATCCTGACCGTGCGGCTCGGAAAATTGGGTTTGATCATGGGGCTCCTGCTAGCTTCCCGTCTTGGAGCGACTCCGAGATTGCGAACATTATTGCCAGTTTTGATCGTTTTGTCTTCAAAGGACCAACGCGCCTAAGCGACCGAGGAATTAATTTTTCTTTCCAGCAGCCTATTTCCGAGCGCCCTCTGGCGGTTACCGAGCTGGCTCATGGATATCAGCTTCTCATTCGTCGTCGAGCCTAAAACTTTCTTTTGCGTGACTCAGCTCCTCCTGATTTGTCTTCCGCGGATCTCCTCATTTTACATGTGTCTGGTCGGATTAAGCTTGATGAGGGGATATCCGAGAAAAATGGTCTTACATTGGGTACTAAGGGTCCCCCTCTGGATCTACTGATGATTTCCTAGGACCTCCCTGAGGGTCACGAGCCCATAAGGAAGAAGAAAGGGACAAAGACTTCTTCCCACCAGAAGCCTTCTAGATTCCAGATCCCTAAGCCTGCTGCTAGTTTCCAACGCTCCAGGTATTTCTTTTGCTTTTGTTATATTTCCTTCTTCATTCTTGTTATCGTTTTTTTTTAGTAAAATGGGGGTGAATCCTACTATCTCAGGAAGCTCCTTTGTCCAATCCCGTGGGATGGAAGGCGCCCTTTTATTTGATGGAGGAGTATCTCAACATTCCTATGAGTGATTGGTCTAAGAAGAGCCTTGCTAAGAAGACCAAACGGGAAGCAGCTAAGTTGGATATTCCTCTTCCATGTTCTTCTGGTAATGTCTCGTCTCTGCATCCCATACAGGCTTGGCAGAGTATCCCATCACGGTCCCAGCGAGGTACTGGTGGTAGCCCGACCCCTTCATTCGTGGATCTTGTGAAAAATATTGGCGTTAAATTGTCTAAAGGGGCCGCTTGGGTGTCTCCGCGCCTTCACATATCATCTGTTAATCCTTTGCGAGCAGAGACCCTTCGTGTTAAGGGCCAAGATTTGGAGTCCCCTAGTGACGTGCTACATTCGCTAAGTCCTTCTGGGTCGAACCAGTTAGTTTTAGGCGGGTCCTCAGCTCACGTGGCATCCCAGCCAGATTATTCTGAAGGTGGTTACTCATTCTCTACTTGGCACGTGTACCTTTATTTAATGTCATCTTTTGTCTTCCTTTTTTTTTTACTTATATATCTGAGTTCCTCTTCGCAGTGTTACTTATTCTTTGTTTTGCAGGATCTGCGAGTGACTCTGATTCTTTTTCTGCCTCTTCAGCGTCCCATCAGAAGCCTTGTAATTCTCCACTTACTCCTGAGGTTGGTCTCTTCTTTTCCTGGTCTCTTTATCATTAGTGTTTTCCTTACACATTGCACTTTCCTTACACATTGCGCTCTTATACATATATTAGCGCTTACCCATCATCATCGTTATTTCATTTGCGTGTGTACCGCTTTCTAGGATATGGGTCACAAGCGTAAAGAAACTGGGAAGCATGAGGGATCTAGCATCGAAGGTGGGAGGCGCGTGAACCATGGTGACGGGTCTGTAAAACGCGCTCGGTTTGATGGTAATAATTCTTCGCTAGTTGATCATCCGGAGATACGCCCCAACACTTCTGACCCGCTATCGATTCGTGAGGACATACAGTTTTGCTTTTCGAAAGTGGTAGAGGCTGCTGAGGCTAGTGTCGATCATATCATTTATAAACTAGTTTATGGCTTTTGGGTGCCATCTGCTCTGCCTGCCACTTACATGGATATTATGGAGTGTGGCGGTGGTCATATGGTGAAGGAGGGTCTCATCGACATGAGGACTTTATGTTATATGAACAAGAATCTTCTCGAGGTAGCTGACCAGCTTACGCGGGTGAAGGATGGTCCTATTTACACTAGTGTGTTGCACGGTTGGGAGACTACCATTCGTGCCGCAGTCAACCTCGACTTTCAAGTAAAATGGTTGGACGAGTTGTTGACGAAGGTGAAGGATCGTTATGACCCACGCGTGTACCTCTCGGGCCAGATTTATAAGATGGAGGAGGAGCTAGTCCGCCTTTCCAAGGTAACTTATGATAAGAAGGTAGCAGTGAACCAGCTTACCGCCAGTGTGGGGGCAGCGGCCATTGCATCTCAGCAGGCGGAGGTTGCAGAGGAGAAGGTTCGTGCGTAGCTCGAAAAGAAAAGACAGGAGTGGTCCATGTTCCAGTCTACTTGATGCACTCTGTTTCCATCTTCTCTTCATTCCTTTTACTTACTTCGTGCACCTTCTTTCCTTTGAACAATTTGTATACTTGCTTGATTACGGATACTTTAACTATGTGGGATGTTATGTTATTTTTAAGTTTGGAGGCTGCATTCTGCGCTTTCTTCGATTAATCCTATGTTTGTTGTTGTTAGTTCTGTTTTTGTTATGTTGTACATAAAATCCTATGATCTGCGTGGCGGAGTATCCTGTGTCTTCTGTGTAAAATGTGTTAACTAGCGTCGTCAGAATTAGGTTGGGTTTATGTTTGAAATGCGGCGTCGTGTTTTTCCTTGGTAGGTTTTGTTAGGGCGAATGTCAAAACGCGCCTACCTCTCCTCTTTTAGATGGAATGTAGCGTATGTCAAACGTGCTTATTCTTATTTTATATAGAAGCGGTGGCGTGCTTTGCCTTGGTGGGTTTGGATAGGGCATGTGTCAGATGCGCCTATTCTCCTCTCTTTTTTTTGGAACGCAACATATATTAGACGCGCCTATCCTTATTTTAGATAGAAGGTGGCGTTATGTTTTGCCTTGGTGGGTTTTTCCAGAGCGTATGTCAAAAGCACCTATCCCTCCTTCTTTTTTAGATGGAACACATCGTATATTTGAACGCGCCTATTTTTAGATAGGAAGTGGCGTTATGTTTTGCCTTGGTGGGTTTTGATAGGGCGTAAGACGCGCCCATCCCCCCTTCTTTTTTAGGTGGAACACAGCGTATATTTGAACGCGCCTATTTTTAGATAGGAAGCGGCGTCATGTTTTTCCTTGGTGGGTTTTGATAGGGCGTAAGACGCGCCTATTCCCCCTCTTCTTAGATGAACACATTGTATATTTGAACGCGCCTATTCTTATTTTAGGAAGTGGCGGCGTGTTTTTCCTTGGTGGGTTTTGATAGGGCATAAGACGCGCCTATCCCCCCTTCTTTTTTAGATGGAACACAACGTACATTTGAACGTGCCTATTTTTAGATTGAAAACGGCGTAAAGTCTCGCCTTGACGAGTTTATTAGTTGGCCGGGTATTTTCGGCACCTCATAGCCTTTCGTAAATCCGTCGGTCGTCCAGGTGCCTTTGGCGTCCCATATCCTTTTGTAATTTATCGGTCGACCAGGTGTCTATGCATCCCGTTTCCTTTTGTGGATTCATCTGCCGACCGGGTGTCCATGCATCCCGTAGCCTTTTGTAGATTCATTGGCCGACTGGGTGTCTATGCATCCCGTAGCCTTTTGTAAATTCGTTATCTGATCGTGTGTCTATGCATCCCGTAGCCTTTTGTAGATTCATCGGCCGACTGGGTGTCTATGCATCCCGTAGCCTTTTGTAAATTCGTTATCTGATCGTGTGTCTATGCATCCAGTAGCCTTTTGTAGATTCATCGGCCGACCGGGTGTCTATGCATCCCGTAGCCTTTTGTAGATTCGTTAGCTGACCGGGTGTCTATGCACCCCCGTAGCCTTTTATGGATTCATCAGCCGACCGGGTGTCTATGCATCCCGTAGCCTTTTTGTATACTGTAATTCCTTTGTTGCAATGCCTCTATTTGTTATTAGAAATTATCATTTACAGGAAACAAAGGGGGAATACAACTTTCCTTAGTTACTGGACGCTGTTGTTTGTTATTTGGTTTTCAAAGGGAAGACCGCGGTTCTTCTGCTCGCTGGTATGATTTCTTTATATATGCCACGCCCAATTTTGGTTTAATGGCGAGAGAGGGGGGCATGTTCAATTACTTGCTTTGTTATTTCGATTTCTCCAGCTGCGCGTTTGCGGTCGAAAAAGCTTCTAATGGCGAAGCACTCTACTGTCGGGTGGCCTAACCTTTGATGATAGTGGCAGTATCTGGCCGAACTTTTGTCTAGCTTGTTGATATCTAGTACTATCGGCGGTAGCTTGATTTCCTTATTCCTTACCCATTGTTCTAAGAGTTCGATTATCTGCTCCCGGCTGCACGGTAGAGGAGGCGGAGGGTTGAAGTCTCGCCTCGTTCCTCTGGATCCTCCTGGGTTTCCCTCGGTGGTCTGAAACGAGTCCTTCTTTCCCTTGCCGACGTTGATCCTTACATTGCGTGGTGCTTCAAAGACGGTGTTGATTGTGTGGTGCCAGGGGTGACCTGTATGTGTTTCTTCAATATAGTCGGTGATCCTCTCTGCCGCCTCTTCCATCTCGACAAACGTTTGGAACCTGAAGTTGATCAGGCTCATCTTAAAGGAAGATGTCATCCCGCGTATGCAAATCTCAACTAGCGCTCCTTCACTAATATCTTCGTGGCAGTCCAGCGCGAGATGTCTAAATCGAAAGATGTATTTCCCTATTTCTTCTCCTACCCGCTGGCTGCACCTACTCAAATCTATTGATGTGATCTTTCTTTTGGATGAATAAAATTTCCTGAGAAAGAGGGCGGACATGGTCTGCCATGAGTCTACGCTTTCTGCTTTTAGGTTATCGTACCAAGTAAACATTGTTCTTGTGAGTGATTTGGGGAATTCTCTTAAGCATAGCTTTCCGTTAAAGTCCCTGTCATTCGTTGCTGACAAAAATCGACTAAGGTGTTCCCGCGCATTCCCTTGTCCGTCATATGCTCTGAATTTTGGTGATGTATAATCCTCTGGGTATTGATACTCGCTGATACTTGATGGGTAGGAACTGCTCATGGCGTCGTAGTTATCTTGCCATACAACGCGGTAATTTGACTCTAGGTATTTTGCCACGACTTCTTATGACATTGTCATCGGATCCCTATCTTTATGTCCTTCACTTGTTGTCATTCCTTCGGGGGTACCTCGGTTTGTTATTGTAGATTATTCCATCCATTTTTTCAGCTCTTGTTTCCTTTGCACGCACCCCTCCAACTCCTTTTGTATGTCTTGCAGCGTTAGAGGAGAGTGATGCGGTGGTTGAGTCGTTTGTTGTGTGAGCTTTCCCTGTGCTACTCCTACCTCTTTATTATGGGGTTCGTGTGCTGCTTGCTGTGTAACAGCGCCTTGTGCTAATGTTTCCTCTTCGTTATATTCATTTTCTTCTTCTATTATTACCTGGTCGAGATTAGCGGCTGATTGGCCGATTGGTTTTTTAGCGCAATTGAGCTAGTGCTTCCTGAGTGCGTTATGGTGAGTTAGGCACAAGCCTCCGGGTGTGGTCGCCAAATGTTGAGAGGTGAATATGATTTTGGTTCTACCCGTCCTAGTCACACCAAATGACAACACCTTCTAGGAATGGTATGAGAAAGAACTTGCTTTCCATTGTACTATGTACCTCCTTTTATACACTTTCCCAAAAGCCCTTCCTTTTATGACATCATGCCACATGTCCTAAATCTCCTTAATTACCACTAATGTCATTCCTTTTAATATAACCTTGTCTTTTTCCATTAATTCCCTCCTTATCCTCTCTTCCTTGTGAATACTTCTTAGTGGACTTGGGCTTTGGTTCCCAAGTTCACATGTTTTTATGTTGGGCCTGGCTCCCCTTTAGGGGCTCCCTAGCCCAATTAAGGGGTAATAATTTTCATGTATCAACAGTTAACCCACCCAATATTAACATCGGTTGTTAATGCTTCTGGGAGACTGCACTCAAACAACAACTCCAAAAATAATCTTCATTCGTACCTTAAACTCCTCTCTTCGGATCTAGCTCATTGGGACTCAGATGTCTTTGAGAATATTCACGAAAGTATTAAAAATCTAAATACTAAGATAGATAATATCCACAGATCTAGTAATATCTCTACAAGAATAGAAGAAATCAATAAACTTCAAGCGGATCTGGGAAAATGGTATGAAATCAGAAATGATTTCTATCAACAGCTTTCTAGAGATAAATTCTTTAGTGAATATGATCAAAACACCGAATTTCCACGCGACTGCATCTAATAGGAAAAGAATCAACTCTATAAACTCACTTAGGGAACCTTCGGGTCTTTGGTTATCGGATAAAGATAAAATTTACTCTCTTCTGGTCAACCATCTTAATCAGATCAGCACCTTCCAAATCAATAACAATGATTTAGATCTCTCAAGATTAATTGATCCTTGTATCTCAAAAGAGTAAAATAAGTCTCTATGTGAAATTCCGTCAAAAGAGGAAACTTGGAATACTATTTCGAATATGAATCAGTGGGGAGATCCGGGCCCGGACGGTTTTCAACCCGTTTTTTTTAAAGCAAACTGGGAAACATTGGGTAAAGATATCACATACACTATTCAATAATTCTTTAAGACCGAAAATTTAAATCCGGAATTCAACTACTCTATCATTACCCTAATCCCGAAAATTTCAACTCCGCAAACCCCGGCAGATTTTAGACCTATAAGCTTAAGTAACACTATCTATAAATTAATCTCTAAAATCCTAGCTAATAGGCTAAAACCGATACTTAACAAGATGATTTCTCCCAACTAATCAGCCATTTTTCCGGGCAGACAGATCACCGATAACATTATCATAGCCCACGAGCTTCAACACTCGATGAGAACTTCAAAGGCTAAAAAAGGTGTTGATGGTGGTTTTTAGTTCAAGGGTAAAATCGTAAAACCCTTTATTTAATACGTTGTCATCCTGCAAAGGAACAAAAGCCATTTGAAAGTGATGAGTGCATAAACCTCTTCACTTACATATGTATTGAGCAATTCAACATATTTACGGAATTTATTCAGAATGGTGCGTGAAGCAACAATCCCAGATATTCTGTAAATTTTAATCTATTGCATTATTCAGTAATGCATGATCTGCCTGGTATTTTCTTATTCTATGTTCCCAGCCGAACTCTCGATATTGGCATGACATGATGATTAATGTTCACTCGCAGCGGAGTAGCATGAATTTCCCGAAATGTCAGTATTGAGACCTGCATGAAAACACTCACGTAGGCTACACCACTCTCTGATAAAGAGATTAGCGTGTTTACACACTTTTTAATTAAAAGTTAGCGCGATCGAACGCGTTTAAATTCCTTAAGGAAAATCTAGACTGTCCATACAAGTCTTAAAAAAACGATCACGGCCACACGATTTGGCCACACAATTCAACAGGCCTAGCCTACTCCTAACGGAACTAGGCGATCATCATGATGACCACCGGCGGGCCCACTAACATCCCGACCGGTCAAAATTCATTTAGCTAATCCACGACACCCTTGAACGCTCGCCAAAACATGGGTGAACGTGCTATTTTAAAAAGTGTTCAAACGAGCTAGACCGACCATGACGGTCTTAAAATCATCACATCCGTCCAACTTAGCCAGCCAAGTTGGACGGCTTAAATCGAGTTTTGGGCAATCAAAAAGGCGCAAACGTGATCACCGGCCACCCAACTCAATCCTGGTCGATCGACCTGCCCACGGCACACCAAGAACGCATGGAATCGCTTGCTCAAAGAAGGATGAACGCGCTATTTTTGAAATTCTAACTTGCGTTGCGACAACACGTTACTATCGCAAATCGATCACAACCATCCATTTTCGCCGGCAAAACCGAGTGGCTTAGATTCAATTTCAGGTAGCACCGGAGATATCAGCGTGCTCGCTGGAAACCCACCTTTGCACATGGCCGATCGGCCTGCTCAAACTAGCGTCCAGCGCTTTCAATCGATCAGCCAAAATAGGGTTGGCCACACGTATTTTAAACCCTAAATTACATCAACGGCAATATGCAACTACCGCAAATCATCTCGTCCATCCAACTTCGCTAGCCTAGTTGGATGGTTTAGATTTATTTTTAGGAGGCCAACAGGGTAACGCTGTGATCATCGTCCACCCCTCCTCCACAGGGAGCGATTGACCAAGTGGTAGCTCACCTATAGGGTTCTCAAACGATCACCCAAAGGTGGCCGGTCACGCTACCTTTCTTTAAGACGTTCAATTCGCGACTAATTTGAATGAACACTAAAACAACGATGTTTCCTGCACATCGATTATTTTTAGCTGCTTGTCTAAAAGCGATGCTTTATATACATCGGTTATAAGCAATGTTTCATAAATATTGATTTCACAAATAATTTATTATTTGACCTAAAAGCACTATGTGCTGCTTTTAGCGGTGAGTCTCATGACTTCACTCATTTACTCGAGACATCAAACATGTCACAAACTGGGGGATGCTCACTGGGGTATTGGTCTGGCGGTTTACAGCGTGCGACGTGCAACGCGCCTATTACGAGAAAGTGTCAGGAGAGGACGGACGGTTAACAGCAATGGGAGTAGTGGGTGAAAGTGTGACCAAGTTTTCCCTCGTAATGGAAACATGGTGATCACCACTTTTTACACAACCCCACTTCTCCACTACTTAACTGCTTCCACTTCCTACGATATCAGGGGTGCACTCAATGACTTGTATAAATAGGATTTCAACGTATTTTAACACAAAACACAAGTATCCAGAAAACACCGTGAACTGATAGCTTACATTCTGCAAGCCAGTTCCACATTCTGATACAAGTCATAAAATAGCCACACCTTCGTAATTCAACATTCTGATCTCAAACACCTTCTTCGCTTCCCTCCCTAAGATCAACCCTTCTCCTTCACTTTGTGACCGAATTGAATTTGGAACGGCCATTTCTTGGTTTAGGCCAGAGTCTTACAGATAGATCTCTCGAATCTAAAAGTACTCCCGTGCAGTGCATTTGTTTAGGGTTTGAATTCGTTTCTCATCAACACACCCAAATTTACCAAAAACAGCAGAATCAGTTTTTACCCCAAAACAACTGGTGACCACACTGGGAGATTAATATCTCGGTTGCAAGATCAATTTTCAATTTCATTTCAATTCTCTCAAATTTAAGATGGTAGTTTTTAGGTCTGGGTCAGTTATCAATCCTGATGCTGTAGGCGCTGATAACACTCCTGGTGCTAATATCCCTGCCGTTAACACCAATGTACTGCCTGCCAGCACAGTCAACACATCGCATAGTGTTACATCCTCTAGTACCAACACCAGTAACGCCGGAAGCATCCCCTCTGGCGTGATGCCTCCTATTACCAGAGCCAGAGCCACTGTTACTCCTAATATTTCTTCAAGCATGACACCTCCAATTGTCACAAAGGATACCACCATTTCTTCATCAGGACGAGAGATCGGAGGAGCCAGAGGAAGCAAACCCCCTATCACCATTGTCGATTTGATGGAAAGACAAGAAGTTCTCGCTAAGGCTCAAACGGACATGGCTACAACTCAGAAAGAGGTACTCACTTTCCTCAAGACGCTAACAGAGCGACTACCACAAGAGCCGCATCAACCCATAGATCCAATGAGGAGTACTTTTAACACTCCTAGCGTAAGCACTTCAACAGGGCGTGCCTTAGGAAGTTCGTGTTGCTCTTGAACGCTCACGGGAAAGGAATCAGCCGTCCAACTTCATCACACGTAAGGATCTGGAGCGTTTCCTCCAAAATCGAGGCAAAGAAAACCCGATAGACATGCACCAGCACCAACCCCCATATCCTACTGATGTACAAAGAGTTCCTCTCCTTAGTTTTCCCTCTATGATGGCACTGGTAACGCTCGCTAACACATCTCTCGTTTTATGGAATCCTTAGGAGAACACGAATACAATCATGTCCTCCGCCTGAAATAATTTTCAAAGTCGCTTACCGGAAGAGCGTATACCTGGTACAACAATATCGCACCAAACAGCATATCCAACTGGTGCGAGATGGTCACCGCTTTCTACAAGAAGTATTTCTTCGTGTCTGAGCAAATCACTTTCTCAGACTTAGGGACAATGCTTCAACGAAACAATGAACATCCAAATGATTATGTCAAGAGATTCAGAATTCAAGCATTGGATTGTCACGACCCAAATGTGACCGAACAACAGTTGGTGGAGTCATGCATTAATGGTATGGTTCCCATCTATCGTGCTTTGCTAGAAAACCTGCGTTTCCAGATGTTCTCTGAACTCCATGAAGCTGCTAAGCGGTCGATTATGACTGCACCAGCGTTGTTAGAAAGAACCAGACTAGTCAGGGGTGAAGATGCATGCGAAACTCAAGGAAATAGGCGCCTCATCAACAAGCAATATAACACTGGTCCTTCTGTAAGCGTAGTATGTGAAGGAGGGAAAAGGAAAGCTCCAGCAGTGGAACAACAACCCAAGCGTGCAGCACCAGTGCAGACAACCCCATCCCGGAAAGCTGCGGCTAAGACGCCTGTGCAACAACAAAAAACTTGAGATGCTTCTCCAGATTTCCCATTTCATATGGATGAAGTCATTGAACTCCTGGAAGCATGGATTCAAGATGATGCTATCAAGATACCTCCTCTCCGACGTCCGCCAACCGAAGAAGAGATGGCAAATCCCAAATATTATCGTTACCATAGGTTTGTCAGCCACCCAACTAGTGACTGCAACAAATTGAAGCGCATTTTCAAAGAGAAGATGGATGCAAGAGAACTTCAATTAGGAAATGAAGGAGTTCACAGGGACCCTCTTCCTGTCAGGTGCTACATGATTTCTAGGACTCCGTCCACAAAACTGTGCAGTCTATGATGGAGCATTTATGTGAAATTCTGTATTTCTCCAAGGCGCAGCGTCAAGACATGTTTGGAGCCCTCAACCATTCGTATCAGGCAAGCGTCTGTTTCCAGTAAGGGAAGTAACTTCCAAACCCTAATCTTTCCTGAGAAGCGCGACTAAAAAAATGCAACTGGGGACTCCTAACCACCGCTCACTTAAAAGATGTCGAGTTTGACAGCACACTGATTGATGCAGCATCTGATTTCAATATTGTCACTATCAAGACTCTGAGAGCTGGAAAGATTTCAAAGCAGGAAGCTGTTCACTACCCAACCATAATCAAAAATTCAGAAGGAGAATCTAAAGATGCGTACGGGTACATTAGTCTTGAAATCAAGGTGGGAGATGCTCTAACACACGCTAAATTCATATAGTTAAAGTACCCGAATTATGATATGGTCCTGGGGCGCTCATGGATACACGACAACAAGGCGAAGCTAGGAGTATGTCCTTTGATGGTGTTTATACCTGAAAGGATCTACAACAAGCCATCCAATCCTGAGGACTACTTGTTGCCATATCAACAACTCACAAATGTGATGCAACTTCCTGGAGAGAGCCCGTCATCATTTGTTCGCAGATTCCGGGCACAAGTAAGTCTCATCGAACAACCTTTTTTGCAACCAGTCACTTCTCCTCCCATCAAAACTTGGGGACTCGATCCGATTATCAACCCAGCCGTTACTGGGAGATGTGAATGGGATGCTGGTCCTTTCAAGTATTTTATCAAGAGTTTAGAAGTTGTCACAGTTAAAGATAAAGAATCTGGGAAAGTAATGGCACAACGCCCAAATCCATTCCAAGTTGGAGATATGGTAGTGAAAGTTACCACTCAGCCTGATTTACCTGCAGAAGGGAAAGACGAGCCGTACCTAGTGGCAGACGTCATCTTAGGAGGTTACTGAATCTCATCAATGCCGACAAATTGGAAGGCGTGACAATTCACTCACGATGGCTCAAACCTTTCAATACCTAAAACGCTGCATTACCTTTTCCTCCAGCGTTCTCTTTAGTATTTTTTATAGCAATTTCCCTTTTCATGCGATATTTATAATTCCTCCAAAATGATTGCACTGCTTGCATTCATAATTAGGGTTTCAATTTGTCAGTTAATCGAAGTATCGTTTCCTTTTAGAGATCTCTTTACTCCTGAATCATGACACAAAGTCTTGAGCAATCCTAAACCCTAATCATTACCCATCAATTCAAACCAGAAAGAAAAAACCCTAAAAGAAACATCTTATATCTTTAAAGAAACACAAAAAAGGAGAATACATGAAGAAAGAAAAGGGCAAGGAAATTGTCAAGCGATCAGTGTATGATTTTTAAGGCAAGTGCCTTTTGTACCCTGAAGTGCAGCCTGCTTCAATGATGAAGCATCCCCTCAATCACCACATGGATTGCAACGCGCTATCAATTGGAGGTGGACAAGTTCGTGGTCAATCCTTAATTTCTATCATTGCATCCCCTACTTCGAGCTATCATTATTTGGGTTATATGCAATTATCATGGAAGTGATATCCGGTCACATAAAAGGAAAACACATCACCGAGTGTCGCGTTCCCATCGACCGCACCTCAGTGGAATTGGGAGATTCTATCGAAACCTTACTGGATAGCGCTACAACTAGAGTATCAAGATAACATGAATAGAAGAACTATTATTTAATAAGGTTCAGGCTCCAATCACATAAATAGAAAAACCACTGAATACCAAAAATGTCTGCAAGCTACGAAAAGATGTTGAAAAGAAATAGCAAAGTTGGAAATCTAGTTGTTGGTGTTAACACAGAGATCAATGGCGCCCTCACTGAAGTCCTCATTGGAAGCTACTTCAACATATTTTTCACAAGGTGCCCCCACATCCACTCCATAAGCCGCCTCGGCCTCCCATTCGAACGCCTCTTTAACACCTCTCCCTGTTTCAATATTTCCCCCAGGAGACGCTCCAACATCTTCCTTGGAAGCTGCGCCAACATCCGCTTCGGAGTCCTCTTCAACATCTTCTACATATGCCGCTCCCATGTTCTCCTCAGCAGCCACTTCAGCTTTCCCTCCAGCAGTCGCTTCGATGCCCTCTACAGAAGCTACTTCGACCTCTTCCTCGGAAGCTGCACCTACATCTGCCCCAACAATCTTTTGAGGATGCTCCGGTTCGTCCATATTAGAGTCGAGAATTATGATCCCATTATGAATAGGGTAATCATACTTATTCCCACCTAGAGATTGCTTATGCTCAACCCTCCGTCGCTTCAATCGAGCCGCGAATCTTTCAGCCCTGGCACTCGGGGGATGAGACGTTTCATCATGCTGAGACGCTTCATCACGTCTCCACTTCTCCTCCATACTAACTGAAGCCAGAAAAGCTTGAACACGCTCTCGAATGACGCATAAGTGCACAAGAGACATACCCTGTATAGCACAACCAGCTTCGCAAAATGGAGAATCTATTTTGGCCATCACCTCCTCAAATGCGTTAGCCCTGGGTTTGTCGACTTCAAAACTCTTCTCTGGAGAAGTTGAAGAATAATCATCACCGGCAGTTCCCATCATATACTGCGAAGAGGCATGATTATATCAACAATCGATTAAAAAAAAAGGAAAATCAAAAATAAAATTACATGAGACATATGGAGCAATACCTAGAATGAAAAAGAATGCAATTCTGTAATGATTGGGGTGGGGAGAAAGTCCCAAACGCTTCTCTTTATATTCCACAAACCAGCAGGATCCCGGGAAGAAAAGGAGTTTCTACCTGCCGTGAATAAAGGCTTCAGACGCGAGATAACAATCAAATAGATACTTATCTACCTGAAGATATCTGACGTATGCTGAAAATAAACGTATCTTGCTCAAGAACCAAGCCAGCCTCTATCCTGGTAATGTACGCCGAACTTTTCTTGTGAATTTCTTCGTCTGTCATCATCTAGTGCTTACCCCGCAATAGTGTCACTATTATGTACTAAGCAGGGGACTTAATGTTGATGGTGGTTTTTAGTTCAAGGGTAAAATCATAAAATCTTGTATTTAATACGCTGTCGTCCTATAAAGGAACAAAAGCCATTTGAAAGTGATGAGTGCATAAACCTCTCCACTTACATATGTATTGAGCAATTCAACATATTTACGAAATATATCCAGAATGGTGCGTGAAGCAACAATCCCAGATATTCTGTAAATTTTAATCTATTGCATTATTCACTAATGCATGACCTTCCTGGTATTTTCCTATGCTATGTTCCCAGCCGAACTCTCGATATTGGAATGACGTTACGATTAATGTTCACTCACAGCGGAGTAGCATGAATCTCCTGAAATGTCAGTATTGAGACCTGCATGAAAACACTCACGTAGGCTACACCACTCTCTGATAAAGAGATTAGCGTGTTTACACACTTTTTAATTAAAAGTTAGCGCGATCGAACGCGCTTAAATTCCTTAAGGAAAATCTAGACTGTCCATATCAGTCTTAAAAAAAAACGATCACGGCCACACAATTCAACAGGCTAGCCACTCCTAACGGAACTAGGCGATCATCATGATGACCACCGGCGGGCCCAAAAACATCCCGACCGGTTGAAATTCCTTTAGCTCATCCACTACACCCTTGAACGCTAGCCAAAACATGGGTGATCGCGCTATGTTAAAAAGTGCTCAAACGAGCTAGACCGACCATGACGGTCTTAAAATCATCACATCTGTCCAACTTAGCACGGCTTAAATCGAGTTTTGGGAAATCAAAAAGGCGCCATCGTGATCATCGGCCACCCAACTCAATCCCTGGCCGATCGACCTGCCCACGGCACACCGAGAGTGCATGGAATCGCTTGCTCAAAGAAGGATGAACGTGCTGTTTTTGAAACCCTAACTTGCGTTGCGACAACACGCTACTATCGCAAATCGATCATAACCATCCATTTTCGCCGGCCAAACCAAGTGGCTTAGATTCAATTTCAGTCAGCACCGGAGATATCAGCGTGCTCGGTGGCAACCTACCTTTGCACATGGCCGATCGTCCTGCTCAAACTAGCGCCCAACGCTTTTAATCGATTAGCCAAAATAAGGTTGGCCTCACGGCTTCTAAACCCTAAATTACATCAACAACAATATGCAACTGTCGCAAATCATCTCGTCCATCCAACTTCGCTAGCCTAGTCGGATGGTTTAGATTTATTTTTAGGAGGCCAACAGGGTAACGCTGTGATCATCGTCCACCCTTCCTCTACAGGGAGCGATCGACCAAGTGGTAGCTCACCCATAGGGTTCTCAAACGATCACCCGAAGGTGGCCGGTCACGGTACCTTTCTTTAAGACGTTCAATTTGCGACTAATTTGAACGAACACTAAAACAACGATGTTTTCTGCACATCGATTATTTTCAGCTGCTTGTTTAAAAGCGATGCTTTATATACATCGGTTATAAGCAATGTTTTATAAATATTGATTTCACAAATAATTTATTATTTGACCTAAAAGCACTATGTGCTACTTTTAGCGGCGAGTCTCATGACTTCACCCATTTACTCGAGACATCAAACATGTCACAAACTGGGGGATGCTCACTGGGGTATTGGTCTGGCGGTTTACAGCGTGCGGCGTGCAACGCGCTCATTACGAGAAAGTGTCAGGAGAGGACGGACGGTTAACAACAATGGGAGTAGTGGGTGAAAGTGTGACCAAGTTTTCCATCGTAATGGAAACGTGGTGATCACCACTTTTTACACAACCCCACTTCTCTACTACTTAACTGCTTCCACTTCCTACGAGATCAGGGGTGCGCTCAATGACTTGTATAAATAGGATTTCAACTTATTTTAACACAAAACACAAGTATCCAGAAAACACCGTGAACTGATAGCTTACATTCTACAAGCCAGTTCCACATTCTGATACAAGTCATAAAATAGCCACACCTTCGTAATTCAACATTCTGATCTCAAACACCTTCTTCACTTCCCTCCCTAAGATCAACCCTTCTCCTTCACTTTGTGACTGAATTGAATCTGCAACGACCATTTCTTGGTTTAGGCCAGAGTCTTACAGATTGATCTCTCGAATCAAGAAGTACTCCCGTGCAGTGCATTTGTTTAGGGTTTGAATTCGTTTCTCATCAAAACACCAAAATTTACCAAAAACAACAGAATCAGTTTTTACCCCAAAACAAAAGGTTATCTAGCTCTTAAACTAAATATTTCTAAAGCTTTCGATAGGGTTGAGTGGGGATTTATTAATAAAGCGCTCATTTCTTTTGGATTCAATTCTTCTTGGGCTAACTTGATTATGCAATGCATTTCAACCACTTCCTTTTCCATCCTCCTTAATGGTTCTCCGGGCTCGGTGTTCAAAAATCAAGAGGTCTAAGACAAGGAGATCTGCTCTCACCGTACCTTTTTCTAATTTGCATGGAAGTTCTATCCAGACTTCTGGAAAATGCAATTAAGGAAAAAAAAAGTTACCGGGACTTAAAATCAATAAAGATGCTTTGAATATTTCTCATCTGTTCTTTGCAGATGATTATTTTCTTTTTACTAAAGCGGATCTAGGAGAAGCTAAAAACTTACTGGATATCCTTTTGGATTTTGGTAGACTAACGGGCCGAATGGTAAGCCTCCAAAAGTCGGGAATATTTTTTAGCCGTTGACTTCATCCGAGACATGGAAAAATAATTGCTAGAATTCTTAAAGTCCAACTGATGACTAAAAACGAAAAATACCTGGGAACTCCTCTATTATTTAATAAGAACAGAAAGGAGAACTTTGAACCCCTTTTACAAAGATACTATTCAAATCTTCAAGGCTGGAAATCGAAGCTTCTTTCTCAGGCAGCGCAGACAGTGCTAACAAAATTTATTCTTCAATCTTACCCTACCTATCAAATGCAAGTGTTGGAACTCCCAAAAGAAACGTAGGACTAGCTAGATAGAATTCAAAGAAATTTTTGGTGGAATAAAGATGGATCTAAAAGACGGGGTAGATTCATAAAATCCTGGTTAGATATTTGTAAACTCTTATATAAAGGGGGATTAGGAATTAAAAACCCACACAAATTCAATCTAGCCCTTCTTACAAAACTAGCAAGTAGACTAATGATAGACGCATTTATGTGTCTATTTTGATCTCAATTGTATATATTGTTAGTGCTCGATTTTGTACCTATTATGGTATTTTATGTGTTTGTTGGTGTTTTTGGAGAAATAAGCTCTTGCGGAGAAATTGGCTCGAAAATCGGCATTTGAACATCCGGAGAAAATTGCTAAAGGCACACATAAGACGTACTACAGGCACCCCGGGAATACGCTGGAGGCAACCCCAAAAAAGTTATATTTACACCCCAGAAGAATTGCTAAAGGGACACCAGCAGTGGATAAGGGGCACCCAAATTACTAAGTGGCATCCAATTTGTTATCGACACCCAGCAACAGGATAAGGGGCAACCATCTTCAACATTTCAAAAACCGGATTTTGGCGGGAAAATGTGTTCTTCACGTACAGAATTTAGGGTTAGATTTCTTAACGATTTTGGAGAGATTCAATCGCTCTATTCTATTGGGATAGGCTTGAACGGACAAAACAAGGCATGTATAGGTGTTCGTTTCAACTAACTTGGACCAGATCATTGGGGATTTGAAGAAAGAGAGTCTCGGGTTTGGTTGAGTTCACCAGCGAGATTTTCAGGCGTGATTTGAAGCGAGTTTATCTCGGATTTCTTCACAGATTTGGATTGGTATGGCCTGGGTGCGACTAAACAGGCTAGGTAGATGGATTTCTTACGTAAAAAAAAGGAAGAATTCTTAAAACAGGGAGGTGAAGTTTTTCACGGGATTTTGGCTAAAAATATGGAAACTATCGGATGCAGATAAGGGAATAAGTCTTTCGGTTTGATTCGATAGTATCCTAAAGAGAGTCTGAGACGTTCGATTTGGTTTGGAAGACGCGTAAGAAGACTTGGGAAGAAATTCCCGGAGCTTGGCAGGGAAGAAAATAATTTAAGGAAACCAAATATTTCCGAGGATTGGAGGGACCTGTTGAGTATAAATATAACCTGATCGAGTCTTAGAAGAGGATCGAGACTTTGGGGAAGTGGCAGAAAGCTTAGAAACAGAACAGAAGAAAAAGTAAAACTACAGAGAAGAAGCTGCAGTCGAGAGGAAGAAGACAACCAAAACCGTCACCTTTTCCTTCAAACTTGTAACAATTTCGCAACAACTATTCCTGTTAGGGTTTTCTCTGTAACAGTAGTTCTCTAACAGTGGGTTTTGTAACAATTATATCTGTTACAAATTCGCTGCATAATATTATTTTTCAATAAAAACACCTTTTGAGTCATGTTCCTATCTTTTGGGTGCGTTTTGAGCATGAGGAGCTAAACCCCATTGCTGAGGCGGCGGAGGAAACCGTTTTTCCAATTATTATGTGGTAAATTCTATTTAAATTAATTATTGCAATTCTTTATGATTATTTGTATTGAACTGAAATTGAATATATGATTCTGATTAAGTGGTTATGATTTCAATTGATAGGTCATGCTCAGGTTAAGTCTTTTGATGGTCCATGCTTTCAATTTAGAGCTATTTTTTTGAGAATCTAATTGTCTAGGCAATATTTAAGAATCACATTGAATATATGAGTTGCATAATTATTGTTATTATTGAATCACTGATAAATTGGTTAATGGTGGAATCCTTTGTCTCAGTTTTCTCTACAATCTTGAAAACAACTTTATTTGAAATCTATCTTATTAAATTTGAGTCTAAAACGAATCTTCACAAGTCTGAGTGAACGACAACTTTATTTACCACTATAAAACTACATCAATTTTTGGCGCCGCTGCCGGGGACTTGTATTTAGGTTTAGATTTATTTTTATATTTTTTGTTCTCTTTTACGCCTTTGGTATTTTTCAATTCTTTTCAGATTTGGAGTGAAGCTACAAGGAAAGGAAAAGTGATATAAAAAGAAAGCATCGCCAAAGAGGGAAAGAAAAGAGGAGTCCAAAAGGAGTGAAGAAGATTTTTATTTTATTTTTAGAAAACTGTATTAGAGTTTGTTGTATTTTCTGTAATTTTTCTTTTATTTTTGGACTTTTTGGACTTTATTTTTGGGACTTTTGGACATTATTATTATTATTTTTAAAACCCTAAGGAAGGGTTGATTTTAAATAAAACTGTTGCAGGGAATGACGACAGTTACGATACTGTCTCGGCCCCTCGGGTTCTTACACTGACATAGGAGTCGGTGGCCCAAGTCGACTACAACCGATTCGTCGCCCGTATGGTACGGGAGGTTAAATTCTTTCCACCCACGAGTCCCCTGTCAGTGGGTTTTGTTTTGTGTTAAAGCTCTGAAAGAACGAATACAAACACACACGTGCACAACATTATTTCATCGTATGGCACCGATTATTAGGAAAACACGTGGGATAGTACGGTGAACCCTTTGGGCGTTATCATCCGAAACACCACAAGCCTTAGCCTCGTACCTTTGACCAGTCTTTGACTGTAGGTATATTCTGCTAAAGGTAACCCAAGCCTACCCGAAATAGTCAACCCCAGCATTTGCATTTGCACGTGCACATAAAATGTCGAACTGGTATTACAATAGACAATACAATGATTATCCGACTGATCAAAATGGACATTATTCTTTTTATAACCATACTGTGAGTAGTGGTTGGGAACATCAGCCTTTTGAAGGTTATTGTTCATACCATGGTGAGCCCAATTACTATCCACACACGCTCCGGCCATACGAGCAAAATTCTTATATTTCTCCTTTAGAAGAGTCCCTCAAGAAATTAGAGGAGTCGACACGTAAGATAACTGAGATGAATAACTTAGTTTATGACGAAAGAAAACTTTCTATAGAGGAATCCCTCAAGCTGATGGATGAGACGAACGAAAGACTTGCTCGAAATAGTCTTAATTTCCAATATAGTGTTTCCAATAATACCCTTGAAAATGAGGATAGTTATTTGCATAATCAAGATTACGAGGTTAAAATTGGTAACACTATTTGTTTAGATGAGGTTCAACCATTTTCATGTTATTATAGTGATGATTATGATGAGGATAGTGCTAATGAAGAATTTGTAGGCATATTGATCAGGAATTTATTACTCCAATTGAGCTTTATAATGATAATAATATTTATAGTTCAAATCCAAATAATTTTAATAATTATTCACCTATTCAAAAGGACGAGGATTTGACTAGAGATACCCCCGTTTTAGACGATGTAGTATTTCCTTTTTACGAAGCTGATGATGGTTTTGAGGAACGAGTTTATTATGAGAATACTGTTTTAGAGTCTAACGATTTAGAACCAATAGTCTTAGACGAAGAATATGAACTCGTAGAGATTTTAAATATGAGTGAGGATACATCACCTGAGTATAACCTAGAAGAAGCAATTGACTATTTTCAGGATTATGATGATCTCGAAATTAGGGAAATTGTAGCTAGTCTATCTAGAGACACCCAAAACTCTAAGTTTGGGGGGTGATTATCATTCTCCCTGTGCCTTACCTTTAGCTCTTACAAATATAAATCACGTGGGACTTGATATATGTGCCTCAACCATTGTACCAGATTATCGTCATATTAGCTCTCCCGAACCTAATGATGTCCAAAAATAAGTTCAGTTATTAGAAACCCATCCTCTGGTTGATGTGGTTTACCAAGGCTATGATACCCAGATTGATTTTGTTTTCCCACCACAAACTTTTCTTCCAATTGTGGGAACATTTGAATTTGAAATGTGTTAATTATTAAGTTTTGAGACTAAGCCTAAGTACTTTAGGAGAATAGAAACGACACATTTTCTTAAGAATGACCACCACTTTCATTTTGGTCAACTGTGTGAGTCAAATTTGATTGACTTAGAGGATCCTCAATTATTCAGGTTATTATTATGTGCTTCTAAATTTTTCCAGACCTTAGAACCTGATCTTTCAGATCTTACTTATGAGGAGGTGCAACCCATGAAAAATATTTTATTTAGACCCCTTTATTGAACCTGAACCTGAACCACAACTATATTTAGTTGTCTTGAATAGGAAACTAGGCAAGGGTGTGCTATGTTTATTCACTTTCTTGGTTTATTGCAGTTTCCTTTTGTCTGTGGTAACATTATTTGATGCAGACGATCCACAGTTGTTTCGGCTATTGCTATATGATTTGAGGTGAATAATTCTTTCTTAAGTCTGGCTGAAGACGTTAAACTTAGCACTTCTTGGGAGGTAACCAATGCTCATGCAACACGGTAATATCTTTCCTTAACTCTTTTGCTTCATATGGTAACAGTTTTTCCTTGTTCATGCTTTTAATTTTATTAGAACATTGAGGACAATGTTAGATTTAAGTTTGGGGGTATGGAAGAAACTTTTTAGTTGCATTATTAAACTCCAGAGCCTAGAAATTTATGCCAATTAAGGATAGCACTAACCAATCTAAGTGGATGGAAGAATCTTGGTTGTAGGAGTTGAGGAACCAATCTGAGTGGATGGAAACATCTAAATAGAGTCTATTCATAAAAGCACAGAGCTCAGGTGTTAGAAATAACATGATAGTTTCACCGTATCTCGGAATCATCTTATTACTTCTGTTTTTATTTTTTGCACAATTTTTATGTTGATGTCTACTAGGTTGAAATGAGATGATTGAGTTACTAAAAAAATGAAGAAGAAGAAAAAAAGTTCAAAAAAAAAAAAAAAAATTGAGACCGGACCATCAGACCAACCGGAATAAATTCAATAAAATCGACCACTGGTTCCCTTGTATATGCCAGCTGAGTTGAAACGAACACCTATACATGCCCTGTTTTGTCCGTTCAAGCCTAGCACAATAGAATAGAGCGATTGAATCTCTCCAAAATCGTTCAGAAATCCAACCCTAAATTCTATACGTGAAGAACACATTTTCCCGCCAAAATCCGGTTTTTGAAATGTTGAAGATGGTTGCCCCTTATCCTGTTGATGGGTGCCGATGAAAAATTGGATGCCCCTTAGTAATTTGGGTGCCCCTTATCCACTGTTGGTGTCCCTTTAGCAATTCTTCTGGAGTGTAAATATAACTTTTCATGGGTTGCCTCCAGCGTATTCCCGGGGTGCCTGTAGTACGTCTTATGGGTGCCTTTAGCAATTTTCTCCGGAGGTTCAAATGCCGATTTTCGAGCCAATTTCTCCGCAAGAGCTTATTTCTCCAAAAACACCTACAAACACATAAATACCATAATAAGTACAAAATCGAGCACTAACAATATATACAATTAAGATCAAAATAGACACATAAATGCGTCTATCAATTACCTCCAAACTTATTATTTGCTAGTCCTCGAACAAATCAAATCTAGAAAATAAAATCCTAACTCACTGTCACAGGTATCACGGTTGCAGTTAGCGTGTGCAACAAGCCTTTAAACCCCTAGGTGGCCCTAGTGGCCGAGTTATAGTCTCGGGAGGGTTTACCAGAGGTGTACCCACAAAACCTTTACTCCATACCCTAGCTATCTACGCAAAACCTTGAAAGGCACTAAAGAACCTCCTTGGTTGGCATACTCTCATTGATTACAGGAGGAAGTACCCTGATGCGAAATTCCAATTGATGTACACGAGTTTGCACTCACATACTAAAATTCATATATAAGTGACAGAGCTCTACTCAGATAGTCGCACTATGGACAACAATATCCGGAATCAAACAAATCACATGAATAGATTAAGAAGATAGAAATAGAAATAGATGGTTGTGAATGGACGTCAATGCCAAGATGAATCCTATGACCTAATGGATTGAGATACTGGTCTGGACTAATATCAACACAGCTGGCATATACAAGGGAACCAGTGGTCGATAATCCTAATTCTAGATCAACTCAGCTGGCATATACAAGGGAACCAGTGGTCGATTTTATTGAATTTATTCTGGTTGGTCTGATGGTCTGGTCTCAAATTTTAATTTTTAATTTTAATTTTTTTGTTTCTTCATTTTTTTTAGTAACTCAATCACCCTATTTCAACCTAGCAGACATCAACATAAAAATTGTGCAAAAAATAAAAACAGAAGTAATAAGATGATTCCGAGATACGGTGAAACTATCATGTTATTTCTAACACCTGAGCTCTGTGCTTTTATGAATAGACTCTATTTAGATGTTTCCATCTACTCAGATTGGTTCCTCAACTCCTACAACCAAGATTCTTACATCCACTTAGATTGGTTAGTGCTATCCTTAATAGGCATAAATTTCTAGGCTCTGGAGTTTAATAATGCAACTAAAAAGTTTCTTCCAACTAATCTCCAATCCAGATCAACTATGGGTAAAACTCCTAAAAGTCAAATATTTCTCAAACTCTCACCCTCTAGAATCCTCAAGAACTTCCAATCTCTCCTGGATATGGACGAGTATTAAAAAAGGTCTAGAACTTATTAAAGGAAATTTTATCTGGCAAATAAAAAATGGAGAGTCGGCAAAATTTTGGGAAGACAAATGGATTCCTAATGAAGATGTTATTCAAAAACCAGATGATAGAGTGGATCAAATTCTGGAGAGGGTAAATGAGTTGATTACTCCAGATAATAATTCGGATTTGGGAAAATTAGATGAATTATTCTCTCCAAGTATTAAGGAAAAAATCCTAGCTATATCAACTCAAAATGGGGAGAAGGACAAGATCAAGTGGAGACATTATTTTTCAGGAGATTTTTCAGTGAAAAATATATATACTTTCCTCATAAACCAAGACCAAGATTCTGATATCAGGGATAATTTTCCGTGGAAGAAATTATGGAAAATTAAAGCTATTCCAAGAATTAAACTTTTCATCTGGAGATTAGTTCAGAAAGCTTTACCAACATCTAATAGACTGGCGAAGCACATGTCTAACATTTCGGCAGACTGTCATATGTGTAGCGCTCAAGTTCAAGAAACTGATCAACATCTTTTCAAACAATGCCCATTTACAAGAGTTATTTGGTTTGGTATATCTTTAAGCCATATCAACAATCAGAGTACCACAGACAACTTAAGTAACTGGGTTAAAAATTGGATAGAGGATCCGATAAACTCCCAAATATCGGATAAAATAGTTACAACTCTCTGGTTCATATGGAAACATAGATGCTCAGTTGTTTTTGACAATAAAGTTCCGAACCCTTCTATGTAGATAGAACAGATAAAAAAATTCTTATACTCAGCATCTGCAACAACAATTCTGAAAAATATTAATGACAGTGCTAGAAATTTAACAAGTACAAATTGGATTTCTTTAAACTCGGATTGGATAATCTTTGTAGACGCGGCTCATAAGAAAGAGGATTTATCAATGGGTTATGCTTTTATATTATACTCAACTGATCAAGAGGAATTTATGCATATAGAAGCGGGGTCAGATAAAGCTATGTCGGCAACTCACGCAGAAGCAAAATCCATGTTTAAGGCAATGCATTGGTTAAGGGATAACATTTTATCTAGTGTTTCAATTGTCACAGATTGCAAAAGTGTCGCTGATTTCTTGACGAAAAAGAGTAAAAAAATTACTTAGGAAGCTGAAAACACTGCTAAAGAAATAGAAAAGATTTTGGATTCTCTTCCCCAAGCTAAGGTATATTAACAGAAAACATAATTCAGCAGCGGAAACTCTGGCAAAAGAAGCGAGGATAAAAAGTCTACAACATCTTTCAATATGCATTAAGGAAAAAATTAGTACATCAAGTTTATTGTCTAGTACTTTTGACAAAGTTGACATTATAAATCTTTTGTACTATATTTTGTGATTAATAAAATTAACCTTCTCATCAAAAAAAGAAGAAGATAGATACTCACCTTATTTACACATATTATTTCATAGTTTATAGGTCTTTCTTATATTGAGAATATTGAGCTCTATATATATCATGAGCTGTGTAACCAATTGAGTTATCTAAAATAATAGATTTTTATATATCTTTATCTTTGAACTTGGTATTTCATGAAGATTCCATGTATTTTTCATGTGAGTTTGAACTTCAAGGGGAGTACCACAAGAAAATTCTGACTCAACTATGATGACGATATATCTGATACTGATGTATCTGTTATTACTGGCCCTGATGATATAATCAGTCAATCTGCTGATGAAGAAATTATAAGAGATGAAGAAGTTTCAAGAGAAGATACAGAAACATGAAATGCAGTATCGGATCTGAATACTGAAATTCAAGAAGAAATTCCAGAGTCTACAGTACACTTCAAGAAGATGACACGCCTAACCAATCGTCTGCCGAGGATGTTCCTGAATTATCAGGAAAACAGTTTCCGCAACGCATAAACAGAGGTTTCTTCGTTTTTGTTCCTCTTATTTTTTTGTTAGTTTTAATATTTTGTTATTTGTTTACAGGGTGTTAAGGTTAAGCTTTCTTACTTGATTTTGTTGATTTTGAAGATCTATTATAGTTTCTAATTGTTTTGTGTGATTTGAAATGAAGAAGTTCTTTGGTGATTCTCGAATTTGTATGATTTTGGTTTCGTTTTGTATTATTAGTATCATGTTTAGGGGTTTTGCCTTAATTTTGAGGTATAATCACTTTCTCCAAGATCTCTTTGCCCTTGAACACAATAGTGAACTTAATTTTATTTAATTGGACCACCAACCGCGACTACTTTCTTATCAAAACTCACCATTTTTAAATAGAATCAAAACTGAATAGAGCCCTAAAAACCTTAACAGTGTTCTTACTTCAAATAAGAGAGAAATTTTTTGATCTCTTTCTTTCAAAGCCGATACAATATCAAAGAAATAGTTTTTAATCAAAGAAGAAATAACTATTAGATAGTACAGAATTGAAAGAAAAAGTGATCTATCAATCATTTAGTGAATCATACAAATCATTACTACTTTAAAACCATAGGTTCTAAAAATCAAAATAATAGGAACAGATTTTACATATATCCAACTTATTCGATGTATTGCTTTCCTGTGTAAATAGATTCAAAGTAGCTTTTTTTCTCTTCCTTTCTTTTTTCCCCTAATACAAATATGAACATGGTCGAAGATAGAAAACTGGAGAGCAAGTACATGGGGAGATGGGAAGTTACTTATCTTTTCACCTTGAACGTGGCTCTCTTAATTACTAGCTTAGTAGCCACGACCTAAACTTGAGGGAAGTTTTCGCAAGCCATAATTTGGCAAATCATTAGTCACGACCAAAACTCTTAGGTTGTAACCGTAGTGGTCTTTTAAAACATGCCGTCACATGTGGTCTTTTAACTGGCTTATAACTTACGAAGATACAGTAAAACTTCTATAAAATAATAGGCTTGGGACCACCCTAAGCATTTTAGAGATATTACTTAATCGATAATTTAATAATTTATTATTTTATAAATATGTTAAAAATATATTAACCTAAAAGATAATTCTTAATTTTGCAAATTTTAACCACCATGGTTTGACACAAAGTACCTAGGATGTGTAACCATTGACTAATTTGATAAAAAATTCTAGATAATGAAACATTGGAAATTGTATAAACATTAATATTCCAATGTATTCACAAACCCTACTTAATATAAATAGTATTTAACATATAATTTACATATAAATTTGATATGGATGAAAATTATATTTTATTTTCTAATAGAATTATTATTTTATATAACATTTGGGACATAATAATGCTTAAGGGAATGTTTTGGAATGTATTATATTACTCCCTCCGTCCCACTATTAGTTGACCTATTTGTTTTTAGATTTTGTCTCATTAATAGTTGATTTTATATCATTTGATACTCATGTTTATACTCATTACGTAGGTGTTTTAAAATGCTTTTCAATGATATAATATTTACGAATATCCGTGATATGGTTTGAGAGATAAATCATTTCTAAATTATACTACTAGGTCAATTAATAGTGGGACGGAGGTAGTATAATATTATCGAATTTATTATTTTAGCACTAGGGGCCCGAGTCGGAACCATTAAATTCTATTATTTTAGCGAAAATAGTATATTAAAAAAGTTTTACTGTATATAAAACATGTCACTGTAGCAAATGCTCATCAGGCCATAGAAAATTTAGTGATCTGTTAGGTGTGGTAATATGTGACCAATATCCACAGATATACAAATCCGTGGCAATAAGCCAGTGGATAAAAGTTGATAATTTTGTATGCCCTTAATGTACCTCATAAATTATTATTTCTGACATGCCGTTTGGTTTATTGGATTGATATATTGTAATTAATTTCTAACTTGCAGCTTGTCTTTATAAACCATAACATACCCTTAGTGGGTGTTCTCATTTAACACGAGACAATTGCAACTTCTTCTATTTCGTAACCACTTCTACATTGACTGTAGGATACCGAAATAGATAACATAAACTCTAAAAAATAACTTGATTCATAAACAACCTTTGTTGATTAAAATACTTAAGCTCTTCGAAGTAGGAATAATGTAAGTCAGAAAATAACCTGACATAGTTGCATCATGTTGGTTTTTAAGAAAAAGAAAAGAGGGTTAGGAAAAAGACAAATGGAACTTCTTCTATTCCGCAGCCACTTCCACATTAATTGTAGGATACTGAAATAGATAACATAAACTCTAAAAAATAACTTGAGTAACCATAAACAACCTTTGCTAATTAAAATACTTAAGCTCTTGGAAGTAGGAATAATGTAAGTTAGAAAATAACCTGACATAGTTGCATCATGTTGGTTTTTAAGAAAAAGATAAGAGGGTTGGGAAAAAGACAATTATATATAAATCATATAAACATACCTATTATGTAAGTAGTATAAGTTAGTACGAACAAACTCAATAACTGACTAATTGGCATATAAACATTAACTAACTTCTAGTTGATGGGAAATACAACCTCACTTAGTTTGTGGTCACGCTCGTACAGAAATAAGTTTTATATTTTGAGTATGAATCTCCTTATATATAGATAATATAAAACCACTAAAAAACAACAAACCAGATGAAATAAAATAATACAACTGATTTTTCGTTTTGTTAAATTTCTTCTTTCTTATTTCTTCTCTTCTGCAATTAGTTATTGGCCCAACCAAAATTCATCACTTAGTGAACACATCTAGATAAAATATTATATTTTTCTTCCCAGTAAAAATAGTAAAATAGGGATGGCCATTTGCCCCACCCGAACCCATCCCCGTGGGTACCCACCCAGTTTGGGTATGGGTAATACCCGAAACTATGTTGCGGGGATGAAATTCAAGGTCCCCACCCCGTAGCTTTCATGTTATAGGATTTGGACTGTTATATAGAAATTTGTAGCGTATTTCTCAGTGTTTATAAAGCATTCCAAGGTATAAAGCACTTCTCTGTTTATAAGTCACTATATTGATTAGTGATTATTAACTTTTAATAGTTATTGTATTTTCTTTTCTGGATTGTGTAATTGAGTTAAGATTCAGTTGGATAAGATATTTTTATCACTTATATTCTTGATTGTTCTTGTTTATTTATTATGTTCTTGATCTTTCTTGTTCAATCATCAATTTCACGCCTTTGTAGTGATTAGACGCATTATCTATAAGTTAATAAAAAGAAATTGAAATAGATGATGATGAGACATTTTACATAAAAAAATGCTTAATAACGAGAACTTAAGAAGTAGAAAGAATACTAGTAGTTTCTTTGCTCGTTTTAAGAAGAATTTTTGAATTACGATTTTAGAAATGCATTAATTTTAGGTTATTATTGTTGTTTGAATCATATATTAACTTAATGTTATGGGTAATCCGTAAAAACCCGCCCCATACGGGTATTCCTCATACCATACTCGCCCCTATATGTGTGGGTAATGGTGAGGGTATGAGTATTTTTTTCATAACGGGGAAGTGACTGGGATTGGCATACCCGCCCCATGGCCATCCCTAAAAGTAAACCGATGGTGGAGATTAAATATATTTACTTTTATATTTTATTTTAAAGATGTCGGTGCATCTATTACCCCTCGTTATCATATAGCTGGACTCGATCTAATAAGATGGTCACACAAGGATTTTTGTTATTTGAATATGTGTTGTGCTCTGTGAGGTTTAGCCTCAAAAAACTTATATGGTGTTTGGCAATCAGAAACAGAAAATTAGAAGTCCACTTCTAAGAATTGTGATGGTTTTTGTGAACGGAAATCATTTTATAAGTCTCAAATTAAAGAAAGATTGTCTATTACGGCTCAACCTTTTGATCGTCCCGGTTGTGACCGAGTTTATATGCATATCCCATATTCAGTATGTTAGTTGCTTAAATAATTGTAATTAAACCGCTAACTCAACTGTATCTAGCTCACGTCGTAACGACACTTGCATGAATTATGGTTTTCCAAGTCTTCGTTTTTGGGGATTTGGAAGACAGGAAATGATGTATGAAGGTCTACAATGGCTAGATACTTTGTAACGAGTATATATTTCCAATTTCTAAGTTACGAGCACTTTGTTATACCTAAACATTCTGAATCTTCTTGTTGTTCATCATGCATTCTGATTCCTCTTTGGTTAATGTGAGTTAAAAAAAATTTAACATGTGCATCATATCCAGACTTCATATGCACATTTGTATCTATATAGGCGTGTTGGTTAAAAATGGGTGAGAGACTCCTTCCAACCCATCTGATATAGCTTGTTGGCGGTCAGGCGCTAATGTATTTGTAAAAAATTTAGGAAAATATAAATAACTGAAGTTAGTGGACCAATGCAACTTACATTGCAAAGTAGTGAGATAAGAATATATCGAGTAATTATTTAGTGATTTTAAGTAATTATTTTGGTCCAGCCGAACTATATAGACTCGATTCAACCTGCCGGATCTGCACTTATCTTTATTGCATCGATATTGTTTTGTCATTCTAGCTCCATAATTTTTTAGAACAGTGTATATCAGTTAAGAACATTAAAATGAGACCCAAAATCCTCATGTATGAGGTCTGAGAATTTGATGAGCATCTTTATGTCGTTCAAACCTAATCGTACATTGTCTTGAACAATGAGTCAGTATTTTTTTTATTTTTTTTGAGGAGAATGATGAGTGAGTATTTGTTAATAAGGTCCATTAATATTCAGTTTATCCCAATTTTGGAAATTTTCCGAAGTTACACTAACATATTATTACTTTGTATTCTCGATTTGATATGGCTCTTGCTCGATATTGATATACCAAGACAAAAGCCTTTTACTCATGATGTTCTAGTTTAAAATTAAGCATTTTAATATGGAGAGATTGTATTTAAAAATTTAACTAAGATCGACTATATTCTTCCATGTAATGCCTTAAATTAAACACCAACATGTGGTGTTCTAAATGTTCTAGTTTATAATTTATATAACGAATTTGTGTTTTGAGTCCTGAAATTTAAAACTTAAGAATATCGAACATGCACACAAATGAAGTTAAAATTTATTCATCATAGGTGGCATGGTCGAGAAAATCCATCCATTATTTTTAAGTTATGCTAACAGTCGACACTAGTTAGTTAATGCCGACTGTCAATCACACTATCCTAGAAATATTTTTCCGACTGACGGTTAAGTTCTTCACTCTGAGAAACATAAACAGTGGGCATGGAATTCTGTAAATAAACCATGTAAACTTCGATGATGTTCTCTGATTTAAGGAACACAGACATGAGTTGGCACGGACTACATCCACTGTTCAATGCTGATAGTTAATTTGCATGTGGACGGTTCAAATATTATTTCGTGTTCTAACATATGGGTTGTTTAGATGATTCCAATCAAAAAATAAAATAAAACATATGGGTTTATAGAGAATCAAATTAGGATGAATGATTTAAATGAGTAGGAGAATAATTTAGATGAGTTAGGAGTTTTATAAGGGGTAAAGGCAACTTAATCAAAAAAAAAAATCAAAGTCTCCATCATAAACAATCAGAACATATAACTTTTATGTGAAAATCGCCTTGTAACATCTTACTTGATTTGTGTGAGACAGTCATTTGATGTAGACTCGGAATGTTTCGTATTGATTATTCGATCACTTGAAAATTACTTATAAGATAATGGTATGTGTGAAACAGCCATTGTCGTCTTCTAAGGATGTTTCAATAATTGAAATGGGAGTTTAGAACAAATTACCATTGTCTGGATATAGCACAGTATGTATAACCGTATGCAAACTGTAGTAGTATGATTCAGGTCCGGGAACCAAGTATGCATACCCGTATGTGAACGGTTTTAACTGTCAAAGTCCGGGAACCAAGTTTGCATACCCTTTTGCGAACTGTTTTACCTGAGTTCGGTCCAGAATGACAGTATGCGTATCCGTTTGCAAACTGTCGGAAAAGATCAAAGTCCGTAACTTAAGTTTGCGTACCCATTTGCAAACTTATGTGGTTAAGTTCTAAAATAGGTTAAGTATGGACTTATACTCATGAAAAAATACATTTATATATTAAGGAATGCAATCTTTACAAACTGTGGCTAAAATGTTCATGAACTGATTCTTTTGAATCAATCTGGTTTAGCTTAAATTGTGTCTTGTATATATAAACAATTGAACAACTCTATGAGTAACACAATTAGATTCATTTGATTATCATTTGATCTAGAAGTGTTAGATGAATATGGTTAATACAAAAGTGTTCATATGGCTAACTTCGGTTAACTGTTATTGAGCCAACTCAATATACATGTTTAGGTACGGTTTCCCATATCTGAATGAAGGTATATTTCATTTGTATGTAACGGTGGAGAGATATTGCTTTGGTTTTAAGCAAACTTAGCTTTAATCTTAAATCAGGATTTCATCTAACAGTGAATATTGATTGCTTTGTTTCAAAGCTATCAACCCCTGATTTGAAGACTATACAAGGGAGAACTCTAGCAACTGGGAAACATAATCCTCACACCTCTTGTGTGATACTAGTTGTGACTAGAGTCGATTCTCCTTTAACCTAGGTTTTTCCTAAAACCATTATAGGTTAACGACTTAAAGACTTCATTGGGATTCTTAAGCCAAACCCAACTATTTTCTCTGTAGTTGCGTGTTCTGATCTTACTTGTTCTATCGTATTGAGTACTATCTTCTCTAAGATTTGTTCGAGATTTATCTCCGATAGGTAAGATATAAAAAGTAATCACAAATCTCTTCTTCTCATTCTTTGTGATTCCACAATAACTTGTTCTACTACCATATAGTTAAGTTATTGTGAGGTGATTGATATTTCTAGGCTGTTCTTCGGGAATAAAAGACCGGTGTATCAATTGGTTCTTGTTCACCTTGATTTATCAAAAAACGGAACAAACTTCTTAGGTATTTCTGTGGGAGACAGATTTATCTATCATAATAAACTTTTCTGTGGGAGACAGATTTATTTATAAATTCTTCGACTTTGGGTCGTAGCAACTCTTAGTTGTGGGTGAGATCATCTAAGGGAATCAAGTGCGTAGATTCCTATTGGGATTCAGAGACGTAAGGAATACGACTGTACCTTAATCGGTGTAAGACTTGGTTAGGGAACAACTACATTCCACTCCGAAGTTAACTTGTAGTAGACTAGTGTCTGTAGCGGCTTAATACAGTGTGGTGTTCAAATCTGGACTAGGTCCTGAGGTTTTTCTGCATTTGCGGTTTCCTCGATAACAAAACTTTTGGTGTCTGTGTTATTTCTTTTCCGCATTATATTTGTTTATATAATTTAAATATCACAGGTTGTGCGTAGTTCAATCAATTGGTAAATCCAACCTTTGGTTGTTGATTGAAATTGATTGAGACTTAAACATTGGTCTTTGGTACCATTCAAGTTGTTAATCAGACTCACGGATTCTATCTGTTTGATTTGCTGATTACATTGAGAAACAGAGATATAACTCTTGGATATATTTTCCTTGATTGAGTCTGACTGTCTAGTTGATTCTCTTGGAATTATATTGGAGTTAGTCCATACAGATTGACGAACAAAATATTGGGTGTGGTTGTTAGACCCCCGCTTTTTCACTTCTTCCTTTTCTTCCCCGAAAATCTTTAGTATGGTGACATAACTTTTCCAGGTCATTTAGTGCAACCTGGAAATAAAATTTAGGGAAATAGTTATCGATGCATCAAATTACCAAGTTCGAACATCTGATTCAAATACGATCTTCACTAAGTTGTTCTTCGAATCAGCTTCTTTCGTGTATTGTTTGTGTAACCTAAAATGAAGAAATTTTCCAGTACTGTGTACATACAAAAATATAAGTTGGGTAGTAATTGCTAACAAAATTTGTTCTCTCATGTAGTTGAATAACTGTGATTAGATTGTTTTGGTGATTTTTCGAGGAAGAAACTATACTGTGCTTGCAACATGAGTAGAAAGATTCAAATTAGGGTAGTTAGATAGATTTGTTGGTGTTTTAATTTTACCCGTGTTAGAAAGTTGTGTAATATTAAATGGTGTTAGCAAGGGTAGTTCCGTGAAAAAAAAATGATCCACGGTTCAAAAGTCCTCATTTTCTTTGTTATAGTATAATATAAGATTTCTTAAACTATCTACTAAGGTATTATTAGGCTTATGACATTCTATTTCTCCCTCTCGTTCAATACTTATTTCTTCTCTTTTACTTTTACTTGTAGGTGTTTAATAGCAAACATCCGTGGTTTGATATGTTTTTCACTTCTATTTTTAGATTTTGGAAAAAAAAATTCTGTTTAATTTTGTGGAAGTGAAACAACAGTTGTACTAATGATCTTTTTAAGATATCTCTATAGTGGATTAACCTGATGACTTTATATTTTTAACAGGGATACTTTCAATTTTCAATGGACGAGGGAGAATGGAAAACGCTTTTAGAAACTTTGTTGGTAAGTTTTCTTCATTCTTATTTTTATTTCTTATTATCTCAGATAACTCTTTTATTTAATTTTTTTTAATTAATCATATAAACTTTACCTTTTGCCAAAATCAGACTTTACCCTAGTAGATATTCCATAACTCATAAAATCAACATCATACATAGTATAAATACCATAACTCATAAAATCAACAGTATACATGGTATAGATACCATACACATCACAACAGATCATACCATCATCATCACAGACTTAGATCACCATAATGAAGAAAAAAAGAATAAGGAAGCTAACTTTTTAGTTTTATACTTGGATTTCTTCCATGAGTAAGAGAGACACCTCGTGGAATGATTGACGTAATCTAGTATTAACCTTAAGCTAGTCTTTAGTGCATGAGTTAAAACATAAACATATCTTAATATGGGTTACTACTAATCCAACTTAACTTAAAGAGAACAAACATTTACTTGGTTTAATCAAGATTTGATGCTTAACCTTAAAAAAAACCAACAAAAGTTACTAGCATTTTTGAAGCCAAGACCACCAAACTTTTTAGGTTTTCAAAAGAATTGCCAAGACTTGAAGAAAATATCAATGTTTTGGAGTTATTCCGCCAATGGTTCCTTTGTATATCATCTAGCTGATTAAAAGTAAGTTGAGGAAGCTGATCAAAAGTAAGTTGAGGAAGCTAAAACAGTTCATATGTAATTCTCCATGGATCTAAGAATTGTTTAAATTCACAAATGGACCAACCCGCCTAAGACAACATCTTACCTTGCCGAACGCAATCAATATGTCTTCATGTTAATTACTCATGTCTTCAAATGCTACCTCATAGAAATAAGATGGCCATAACCAATAATTGTTAAAGCTTTACATCCATATGTGTTTTTTTAATGGAAGCTTTGTTTATACAGGTTACTGATATTGAATATATGAAGGAAAAAGATGTGTGCCAAGCGGAGAAATCGCTAAAGAAATCATTTCCTGGATTAAGTATGTATCAATCACTGATTATTGTTCTGGAAGTCGAATCATGCAATCCCATACTTACTGTGTGAATTACTGTAATCAGACAATTGGTCGCTTCAGTTCTTATTTGAATGCACACGATATATGTTTTGAGTAATTGTTAAAATGTTAACATTATGGCCCTTGCCATTTTACATATAATTCTTGTGGGTTTTAATTTGGTCGCGTTATTTTTTCTGGAGTAGGACACCATAATATGTCTGCGTTATTGTAGTAGAAAACTGAGTTATTATCCCACTCCAAGAAGACAAACACAAAAGATGCATTTAATTTAATATGTTTTGTTAGAAAGTATAAGCATTGATCGAATCTGTGTAGTTTAACAATGTATGTAATGATTTACGTTTAAATTGTTGATTTCACGTATTTAAGTCATGACTCAAAATTTCAGCATCGATTTTTTTTTTTTTAATCATTTTACTCTTTCCAGGTTGTTATATACATAAGCTTCGAGTCTTGCAACAACTTGTAAGATTAGAGACTAACCATTTAAACATCCTCACGTGGAATATCAATGGAGCGATTCCCATAAAAAAAACATGTTATAAACCAAGAATATCAATTTGTTGAATGATTTAGTAACTGCTAGAGGAAGACATGAAGTAGCTGCTCAACAGTATAATGCACTGATGCAAGCTAAGTCAAGAGTTAAATAGGTTACAGGTGGTGGAGATTATACTGCATTTTTTCATGCAAATATGAGAATAAGACAAGCTCAGAATGCAATTGTTGAACTGGAAGACAAGGATGGAACTGTGGTTACAGATCAAAAAGTAATAGCTAACATGTTAGTGGAACAATTTCAAAACAAATTTAAGAAGCAATCAGTTGAATTTACTAATGGAATTTTTTAGGTGATTCCAACAGTACTTACTGCAGAAGATAATATCGTACTTGATGTTTTCCTTCATGTGAGGAGATTAAAAATGAAGTTTTTGGAATGGATGCAAATTTTTCTCCTGATCCAGATGGTTTCCCTGGAATTTTTTTATAAATTTGCTTGGGAAGTAGTAGGTCAGGATCTAATAGCTGTTATTCAGTATTGCTGGAGATGTAGATTTATTCCTAGAGGTCTGAACTCAAACTTCTTGTTTCTCTTACCAAAAGTGAAAGGTGCAAAAAAAGCTGAGCAGTTTAGACCAATTGGATTGGCTAACTTTAGTTTCAAAATAGTCACTAAAAATATAACTACAAGACTAAGCAGTGTGGTGAATAAATTCGTCTCCAATCAACAAGGTGCTTTTATAAAAGGTAGAACCATACATGAAAAGATAGTGTTGGCTTCTTAGTTGATAAATGAAATGAACATTAAGAGAAGAGGAGGTAATGTGGGGTTGAAATTGGATATTTCTCAGGCCTATGATTCCTTTTGTTGGGAATTTCTTTTTGAAGTGTTAAGAATATTTGGTTTCTCAGAAGTGAGGATTAATTGGTTAAGAATTTTGTTTACTTCATCTAGGATCTCAGTATTGGTAAATAGGGGTCCTTGTGGCTTTTTTGAAGTAAGTAAAGGATTGAGACAAGGAGATCCACTTTCTCCCATTGTTTTTGTGATAGCTGAAGAAGTCTTGAGTAGAAATTTAACTCAAATGGTGCAAGAAGGAAAAATTCAGGCAATGGTTCAAGAAATGGTGTTCAACCTTCCTATTTACTATTTGCAGATGATATCTTTGTGTTTTACAATGGACATAAAAAATCTCTGGATAGGTTAATGGAGTTATTGGTTAGTTATCAAAATGCTTCAGGTCAGGTGATTAATAAGATGAAAATCAAATGCTTTGTTGGAGGTACATCTGATACTAGAAGAAGAGGAATTGTTGAGCATCTGCGAATGGAGCTATCTGAGTTTCCAGATAAGTATCTTGGGGTGATACTCAATCCTGGTAGAGTGAGAGTGCATCAAGTATGGATGATTGTAGAAATGATGCAGGATATGCTTGCTAGTTGGAAAGGTACTTTACTGGCTTTCCCTTCTAGACTTACACTAGTTAAATTTGTGTTATGTAACTATCCAATTTTTACCATGTCAGTATATAAGTGGCCAAAGGTGGTGATAAAAGAATGTGAGAGAATTATTAGAAACTTTTTATGGACTGGGGACCCTACTGAAAAGAAGTTAGTAACTGTGAAGTGGGAAGAAATAAATGCTCATATTTCTGAGGGAGGTTTGGGCATCAGAAGATTGGAGGTGATCAATAAAGCATTATTAATGAAACTGATGTGGAGAATTATGACTGATATTGAAGAGTGGACAATATTCATAAAGGCTAAATTTATGAATAAGAAGGGTGAATGGATTCAGTCATACAAACAATCTTCAATATTGCCTGGTTTAAAATGGGTGATTCAAGATATAAATGAAGGCTCCAGATGGATGGTGGGTAATGAAAAAAGCATATCAGTTTGGAATGATAAATGGGTGTTTGATTATCCATTAGCTGAGAGGTATCCAGATAACAATTTTATTCAACAACATCTAGACTGGAAAGTAGAGCACCTAATAAGCAATGGAAAATGGCAAATTCCTATAGCTTTGAATCAGTTCTTAAATATGGAAGACTTACCTCAGTTAGGGGATGGTGCTGATAAAAGAATTTGGAGTGCAGATTTAATAGGGAAATTTTCAGTAGCCAATGCAACTCAGCAGGTTAGAACTAAATTTCCTCCAGTAGCATGGGCCAAAAAGGTATGGGATCCTTGTCTCCATCCTTATATATCTTTGAATGTTTAGAAAATCCTTAGAGGATCTTGTGCAACAGAAGAAACAGTTAGGAAAAAAGGTTTTAACATAGTCTCTAAATGCTATTTGTGTGGGAATGAACAAGATAATATGGAGCACATACTATGACAATGTAGCTTTAGTGAAACTATTTGGCACTGGCTCTGTGAACTTTTTAAGTTCTCAATCCCTTCTAATTTTGAGGAGCTATTAAACCTAGTGAAGCATAAGAGTGTAGCTGTTAAGCAGGTGTGGTTAATTAGTGCTTGTACAGCCATGGTGGAAATTTGGTTTAGTAGAAACAGAAAAATGTATGAAGATCAAACTCCAAACTGGGTACAAGTCAAATGCAGAATACTGAGTTTCACTAAGGAATGAAGCATCAGAATGAGGGGCAAGAGATGGAGTGGTTTGAATGATTTTCAAGTATTATATGCCTTTGGTATTAAAGGTGTTCCAGTGAGTAATAATGTGGTGAAGGAGTGTTTATTCAGATTTCCAGAGATGAACCAAATGTTAATTTGCTGTGATGGTGCTGCTAAAGGAAATCCTGGGCAAGCTGGTGTTGGTTGTATTGGCAGGGATATTGATGGAAGATATGTAGGTGCTATTTCAGGTGGTATTGGAATTTCCACAAATTATATAGCTGAGGTAATGGCATTGATAATAGCTGTAGAATGGGCAGTGAAGAGAGGTTTTATGGATGTGTGTTTTAGCCTAGACTTAAAGGCAGTTATAATGGCTTTTATGTCAGGTAAGATTCCTTGGATAGTGAACAATAGATGGCAGGCACTAAAGAAAAAGCTGAATAGAATTTCATTCAGACATTCATACAGGGAAATAAATTTTTCAGCACATAAACTGGCCAAGAAGGGAACTCTGCTGAATAGAGGAGAATTTATGTATTACGACAATAAACCAGCTTTCCTAGGTATGCTAGAAAGTGAGGATAAATCATACTTTAGATTTTGATTCTATATCCTTGTAAGGGAGTCCATTTTTTCCTTGTCTGGGATTGTCTATTGTATGGGCCTGTCCTTTCTTGTTTGTTATTTTTATAAGTGAGTTTAGTCTCTTCTGGTCTGGGCCTGTCTAGACAGAAGTTTATTTTTGTACATAACTCTTTAGTTTTGTTTTTGGTAATAAAATTCATATGACTAAGCAAAAAAAAAAAAGCCAAGCTATCACTGATAACAAGATCGACTGTTGTGTTATTCAAGAGTCGAAACGACCGAATAATAACTAGCCCGAAAAGGGTGAGGGGAAGTTTTTAAATTTTCCATCACAATTTGCATATATATACCAAGAACGAGTCAATTATAACTATGGTAGCGTCGTTATCTATGATAAAACTAGATTAGTCCCTATCAAGGAAGAAATATGATCAGACTATCTATCAATTATTTTTAAACACCTCATCCTTGATGAAAAGATCTGCATAGTTAATGTTTACGGTCCAGTAAGTACCGAGAACGCCAAAAAACGTACTTTTTTTGATACATTAATGAGCCATGTAAACAAAGTTAGAAAAAACACTGACAAGATAATTTTATTGGTATACTTTAACTGTTGTCTTACCCAAGCCGAAAGAGATGACAACACACCAATTAGCAAAGAAAATGTCGGTTTATTTGTTGACTTCATTAAAAAAGGTGGGTTGTATGTGTTGATGGTGGATTTTCGACAAAGGTAAAAATCGTAAAATCATGATACTGCATGTTTCTAACCCGGCTTCAGGAACGCATGTGACGATTCATATTTTACGATCCGTGAACCGTTTCACGATCTCTGACAGAGTGAGCGTTCCTCTCAGAGCCATGATGAATATGTTTCTTGAAAGGCCTCCCAGCTGAGCGTTCGATGCTGCACATTTCATCATGACCTCTATGTAGAATCAAATGATTGGGCGGTTCTCTAGACATAATTGTTTGTTAGAGAGCTTAACGCCTTCAGGACGTCACGCAGTTCGTTGTTCCCTGACTACATAGAGAGACCCACCTCTACATAGAATAATGATTGGGCGGTTCTCTAGACATAATTGTTTGTTAGAGGGCTTAACGCCTTCAGGACGTCGACGCTGCACGTTGTTCCCTGACTATGTAGAGAGACCGTGTATAGATTCAAGCGGCTCTCTAGACATAATTGTTTGTTAGAGGGCTTAATGCCTTCAGGACGTCGACGCTGCATGTTGTTCCCTGACTATACACCCTTCAGAACGAGTATGATGCTTCAACTATCTCATATATCGATTCTACAAATAGATTAATTCTATCGTGACATTCATCCACTGAATTCCTAGAAAATAATCTATTATATCTCATTACTCCGTTCCCTGAATCCCCCGGCAGGATTCATGAATTAGTAATAGATAACCATTTTATCTCATTACTCCGTTCCTTGAATTCCCCGGCTGAATTTCATGAATTAGTAATAGATACACAATTCATTTTTATTACTCCGTTTCATGAATCCGCTGAATTTCATGAATTAGTAATAATTACTCAATCGGGCATCTGGACTATCACCGAGTAAGCCCCAGGAAAATAGTGCAGTGTACTCAACAATGATGCACGAACGAGCATTCAAAAATATAGACAAATTAATGAGGAAACCCACGCAAATAGGAGAGAGAAAATAATAATAAAAAGTATAAAAGAGGCGCCTAGGGACCGGGCCCACCGGCCGGCCGGTCATGCCCTATCCATGGCCGGTCCCACACTTTGCAATCCCTTATTTTCACAATTATTATTTCCTTCATCTCATGAAACTCCTCCGTTTGAGCAAAAACCCTGGTTTTTCCATATTTTCTCAAATATTGCTCAAACCATGAAAAAGCCAAAAAAAGTCATACGATCACACAACTGACTAGGCTACTCACGTCAAATATTAAAATATTATTATTTTAATATTCTCAAAATACTGGTCACATGAGCGAAGTTCTACTTGCTCATTCGAGCAAAATCAAAAATTTCAGTCAAAGATCAAACTCTTCTGAAAACCCAAAAAATTGCTCAAACGCACACAAGAAAATACCAAAACTCTCAGGACTTAGACACGGACATCATGGTGACATAGGCATGCTTCCTTGACCGACCAAGGCCGGCCCTCAGGCTTGCAAGGAGCCGGTCCCACACATCTTTATAATTCTGACCTAATTTGCTCAATTGCTCATATTGGGTCCAAATTCTTTCCAACCAACTTGGAATTTGATCAATCGACCGTCAGCTTGTCCCACACCACCAAGGGCCGGTTCTATGCTCCCTTGGACGGTCCCTCACTTCTCCATAATTAGGTTTTATCACCTAATGCTCAGACGAACACTATTTTAATAAGTAATTAAACCAGCATTTAATCATCCTTTCACCAACCAGTCAACAAAGGACTTTGGTGCATTCTCACTCGAGCACTTGGGTGCTACATGGTTCTCCATCATCCCATGTAGCCGGTCACTCCTTCATTCAGTGGCCTATTTTCAATAAATCATCAGTTGATGAATAATTGATCAAAATTAGGGTTTCGAACAAATGCTCTGCAAATCATGATTTTGAGCAATTTCTAACACTAATAAATTTATGTTGACCCAACAATCAACATCTGGATTAATCATATAATATTTGGTAGGCTACCAATATTTTAGTTAATATTTTATTGGGTCACGTTACCAATAATTCATCGAATGAGCAATACTTGCTCAATTGCTCGAATATTGATCCACTATCTATATTCAGTCATTTATCGAATTAAGCAATACTTGCTCAATTGCTCGAATATTGATTCAACTGTCAATATTTAGTAATTTATCGAATTGAGCAATACTCGCATAGTTGCTCGAATATTGATCCAACTGTCAGTATTCAGTAGAATATTGATTCAACTCAATATTCAACAATTCATAAATTTATAATATTTGCTCAGATGAGCAATATCAACATCATTCATTCAAGAATTATACGTCTGACATGTTCAATCCATGAATCACTAAGCATTCGTCAATCATGCTCAATTCAACAAAACTTAGACTCACTATCTAATCAAATCAATGACTGACTAATCAAATACACGTCTGCTTTGCAGACTCCACGTTCGTGAGACATCAATCATGTCACATGAGGGACATCAATTAGGGTTTTGGTCTGGCGGCCTACAACACGTGTGTTCATCCACGATGAGAGATGTGAGTAAGTTGTGCAAGCGGTTGAGGGAGTTAGCAAAGTAGTGGGTGGACGATCAACCAAGTCTCCACACGACATGGAACTGATTTTACCATGATCTCCCACTTTCCCACTCTTTCACTCAAGAAACCGTCACACTTTCTGGGATCAATGTGTTTACTATTCTGACAATATAAATAAGTCCAAAATTGATGACTGAACACAACAATTCTCTCGATCGAAACTTATTTACAGAACTCTACAGTTCATGTATTTGCAGAAACCTTCAATACATCCACAATCCTTGATCATCATTGATCCCAAAATTATCAGCCTCCCTCCTACAGATCAACCCATCTCCCTCTTTGTGACTGAATTAACTCTGGAGCGGCCATTGACTTGGTTTAGGTCGGAGTCCTACAGATTGATCTCTCGAACTCAAAGCACTCCCGTGAAGTGCATCTGTGTGAGATTAGGAAGTTTGATCGGTTGAGGAGTCTCGTCCGATCGGTCGTCTCTTCACTTTCCTAAAAAAAATCAGCAAATCGTTTTTCCCCATCTACAGATTGGCGACCACAGTAGGAGATTAATCTCTCGGTTGCAATCTCAAACTTTCACAAAATAGTTGATCTTAGGTCATGTTCAGTTACAAATCCTAACCCATACAACGTTAGCACTAGCAACAATGGTGGTACTCCATAAACAACTCCTGTTTCCAACAACGGCACTGTCGATACCACTCCCCCGCAAACCAACATTGGAGACAATCCTCTCTTCGGCCGGTCTTCCGAAGAAATCAGAGAAAATCCACCTACCATAGGTGATCTCATAAAGGTGCAAGTAGGGCTGTCAACGGAAGCTAGTGAAACGGATACTGGCTCAGCAGGTTCCGTTACGTTAATTTTTATCGGATATCGGATATCCGATAAATTCCGACGGAAATCTAAAAATGAAATCCGATTCCATTACGTTAAGGGTTTCGGATATCGGATATTATTCCGATAATTTCCGTAACAGATGCACCACCATCTTCATTGTCATCTCAAGTTCTCAGTTCATCAACACCACCATTTCAATTAATCACAAAATAAAAACCATCTTCCCTGTAAATCAATCAAGATTTGATTCCAACACAAACCTATCCAATATTTTTATTGTCTTTTTTTTATCTCAATTTCTGCTTGTAAAATCAAATTGGATACAAGCCCATCTGTAATTTCTTCTAAACCTCTTCATATATTCAACAATCCTTGAAACCCTTAAACATATAGAAGAACAACTTATTCTTCTTCACTCATTCGAAATCAACATCATCAATTGAAAACATGTGTTCTCGAATCTAATCAAACCCAACTCTCCAGTAAATCAAACCAAACTCTCTACCAAATCATAATTTCCCAATTCAATTCTGAAACCCTAAATTAATTTTCAAAGTCATAATTGTATAGAAAGTTGGACTTTAAAAGAAACCCCAGAGAAGAGATGATGGTGGTACTGCAAGTATGTGACGAATTAGAGGAAGAAGAAGATTAGGAGAAGATTCAGAAGGTGGAGATATGAATGGAGATTAAGTTTTTCTTCAGGAGAATGAGATATGAACGAGGAAATAGATGGGACAAAAGGCTAAACGGATTAATAAGTGTACACTTTATCGGATATCGGATATAAGGCTAACGGAAATAGCCTTAACCGGTACAGTTACGTTAAGAGAAAAATATCCGATATGTTATCGGATCCGGATATCCGATTACCGATTTGTCGGATATTAACCTAACGGATTCCGGATATTCGGATTCGTCTAACGGATATCGGATATCCATTGATAGGCATAGGTGCAAGAAACTCTTGCCAAAAATCAAATTGACATGGCTAACACTCAGAAGGAGCTGTGCAATTATCTCAAAACTCTCACTGACAAGATATCAGAGAAAACTCGGGAGAAGGGAAAATCCAAAGAAACATCTTCGGCTGCTGATCCTGAAGTCACTCCAATCCATGTAGTAGATGATGATGAAGTCCATAAGGATGCAGATAACTCACCAACAAAGGAACCTGCAGGCTTCATCACCCGTGAAGTCCTGGAACGCTTTATGGAGGATCGAGGAAAAGACAAGACACCGTCGGTTCATCGTCATCAACCTCCGTATCCTGCTACCACGAAAAGAATTCCTCTCCCGAAGGGCTACACCTCTCCAGTGTTCACACGATACAACAGAACAGGGAATGCTCGAGAGCATGTCTCTCGATTTCTGGAGGCGCTAGGTGAACACGAACACAACCATGTTGTCCGTCTGAAGGAGTTCTCGAAATCTATGACAGGCCGAGCATACACCTGGTACAACAACATTGCACCTAGGAGCATCACTAATTGGGGAGAAATGGTTAATGCCTTCTACAGAAAATACTTCTTCATCTCTGAGAAGATTACTCTCTCTGACTTAGGAAGAATGGCTCAGAAGAACACTGAACATCCGAACGACTATGTGAAGAGGTTCAGAGTTCAAGCTTTGGATTGTCATGACCCTAATGTCACTGAACAACAATTGGTGGACTTGTGCATCAACAAGATGATCCCAGACTACAGAGCCTTGCTGGAAAATATCTGGTTCCATACTTTCTCAGAACTTCATGAAGCATCCAAGCGATCAGCAACTACTGCTCCGACTTTACTGGAAAGAACAAGAACTGCAAAAGTCAAGAAACCACGAGAAACTCGAAGCAGTGCCAGGTTCCTGACCAGCAAGCAGTACAATCTCCAACCTTCCATGAATGTTGCTGAAGGAAGCAAAAGGAAATCCGAAGCACATCAGCATAATAATGCTCCTCCAACGTCCCATCCTAGAAAAACACCAAGGAAGGACAACCAGGCTAGAAATGCACAACCACCGGCTCAGCGTCAACAGAACGACCAGGAAGAACCAGACTTCCCTTTTCCCATTGAAGAGGTGATCGATTTATTGGAAGTATGGATTCAAGACGGTGCGATCAAACTACCTCCCGTCAGAAGAGAGCCGACAGAGGAAGAAATGGAGAATCCACGCTACTGCCGCTTTCATAGGTATGTCAGTCACCAAACAAGCGATTGCATAACTTTGAAACACATATTCAAAGAAAAGGCCGATTCAGGAGAACTGGGGACTGAAGGAGTACACAAGAATCCTCTCCCAATCAGAACCTTCACACTCTCTGAACAACCAATCAAAGAAGCAGTTTAGTCATTGATCAAGCACATCTGCGGATTGCTTTATCTATCAAAGGTTCAAAGGATGGACATGTTCGCGGCTTTGAACCATATAGTGTCCGGTAAACAACTGTTCATTCCAGAAACGCTCTCTGAGCCTCCAGTCACTAGTAAAGAGATGTATGACTGGGGACTGCTCACCACAATCAATCTCAAAGGAAATGAATTCAAGCGAGCGTTGGTCGATGTTGGCACTGCTGTCAATATCATCCCTTTGAAAACTCTCAGAGCCGTAGACATCACTCGACAAGAATCCACTCATGCTCCTATATCAGTCAGATATCATAAAGGAGTCTCCAGGGATGCGTATGGTTACATCATTCTCAAGATGAAAACTGGTTCAACCTGGGAAGAAACCAAATTTCACATAATTAGGGAGGACCCAGGATATGATATGATCCTTGGACGAACATGGATTCATGCTTAAAAAGTAACTCCAACATCTTCAATCGCACATTTGTCTGTTAAAGAAAGCTCTGATTCAGAAGAAATAGAGGATACTCCATAATTCGAGCATATGGAGGAAGTCAAAGCCTTGATGGAACTGACGTAAAAACCTAAGGAAAATGCGCATGATTTCATCAAAAGGTTCCGCACTCAGGCAAGTCTTATTTCCCCTCATGCGTCCATATTATCAACTTTCAAACATGCTACCCTGGTCCGGGGACTCAATCTTGCTAATAACTTAGCACTCACCAAACGCTATGAGTGGTTAGTCTCACCTCAACAATATTTTAATAAATGGTTGAATGTGGAGCCACTTCAAGTTGAGCATCTCATCGAAAATTTTATTGCTGAGATGATTTAACAAGTATGACAAAGAATACCTCGGATATCCTCCTGTAACTTTGCATTAGTGTCCATATGTGCCACAAAGTAAGAAAGCTTCGACCGCATAAGCATGAAACCCCATCATCAGAGGAATGCCGAATCAGCATAAGATCTTCAAGGCACGAACGATCAAGCCTAACAAATTTCATGAAAGGGATTTAGTTCTTAAAGCAACTAAACACAATCTCCATTCTGCAAGAAACTCTAACTGGGAAGGGCCTTTTATGATCGCTAAGTCCGTGGTTGGTGGATACTACAAACTGATCAACATGGATGGCAAGACCAGCGTGCCAGTGATACATGAGAATTGGCTCAAATCCTTTGACGCCTGAGGCATTCAGTGTATTGGGGTGTTATTTGCTCAGGGCACGAACAAATGCTCGAGACGCCCAATGCATTTTAGGATTTTCTTTCACCTGTATTTTCAATTCCTCCAAAATGTTTGCAATACTTGCATCCAGTATTTGAATTCAGTAATTTATCAAAGTTCTTTTATTCAAAGAAAAATCTCCATCAAATCCAAAAGAAAATCCTCAATCACTCACTTATCCAAAACCAATCAAAGATCAAAACCAAAGTAAAACCTCACATCTCTCAGAAGTTCAAGGTTCAAGAGATTATGGAAAGGAAACTAAAGGAAATCAGCAAATAAATATTTTTGCTCCTCTGCAATCTTCAGGTCTCGCAAGGCTGCTTTCTCCCGCTCTAACTCTTCCATCAACTGGGCGACTTTAGCCTCCTTCTTCATCACAGCATCACTTGTCAGAGGTACATTCTTTTCGACTGCTTTCTTGATGGCTTCAATTCTTTCACGAATCCATCCCACATTGAAACCCAGTTCCTCGGAATTCTTTAGGTTGTACTCCCAGTCAAAGAGTACATCTGGAGTGACGGTACTTCTAGCTCTGGTTCGTATATCGTCTATGATGTGCAAGATGGTTCCCACTTGCATTGTCAATAAGTAACTTCGTTTGGAATCTTTGTTAACAACAATGTGACCATACCTCTTCCATAGCTCCTCATACATGCCGGCATACACAGTAGGAATGCTAAATCCACCAACTAATTCATGATACGGGAGTAACTCACCAAACGGAGGCACACAAATAATCCCTGCAGTAGAATATTTATGCACAATCATGCGGGTCTCTATCATTGGAGCAACTTCAGCAGTCGTGGGAACAGTTTCTTCTATTATTGGAGCAATCTCTTCCATTCTGGGTCCGGTTTCTTCTACCCCTGCAATAATGGTGATTTGAGCTTCATTCTATTCGAAAACTTCAGTAGCAACATTCTCATGGAATTGAGGTACAGATATGGTAACATCATCAACTCGATTCTCCACATGGTTTAAATCATCATTGGTTCAATTATTCTAAACTTCGGCATTTGGCACCTAATACGAAGATTACATGATATTAGAGTAATCCAAGCATGGAAACCAAAGGCAATCATAAAATCAAGCATGTAAGTGAACTAACATTATCTAAGTTCTTTACTATGCATCCAATACATAAGCAAACAGTGTGAAAGTCATAGAAACACATTTTACAACAAGCGTGTCTGAAGAGATTCTACACTTCCCTGTATAAGATGATCAACTGGGAGCAATTGGTAAGGAATACAAGATTGAATCATATACCATTCTCTTCGTATTGATGTTATATACAACATATAAAAATTTCATAACATTTGGATAAACTAGCAAAGATATGTGGCCAAAACATTGGACTACATGCCAGCTGAAAATTTTCTGGAAGTCTCCTGGAATTTTACTTTTTCGCCTATTTCATCCCCTAAACATGCTCAAAACACAAAAAGATTCTGTAATTAAGTTTTTAAATTTCCTGGGCATTAAAAAACATGGGTAGATCACGAAAATCTGACATCGGACGAAGATTCTACAGCGTTTTTACTGAAAGACTGAAGTCTGGATTTTTCTGGTGACGTATTTCGGCAAAATTTCTCATTCGTTCATGTGGGTTCTCATTTATTCATCCCAAAATCATAAATTTCATACTTCTATGAAGAAAGTACATGGTAATACTTACTTGAGGGGTCTCTAAGCCGTTCGTAGGATCAATATTGCCGGAATCACCATTAGTAGCATTATTTCCTTCATTCGGTCATGGGTTTTGAGAATTCTCCGTTTCACCATTTTCCAAGGAAGAATGAGCATTGTCAATACTTCGTTCATCCACGAAATCTCCTCCTGGATACATCAGCAACAATTATTAATATTTCATTCAAGGAGTGCTATGAACGATTATACGAATAGGTACTTACATCAACTTCTTCTTCAACGCTCGATTCAGAGACTGTTTGTTCAGCAACAGTGAATTGAAGACCGTCAAGGCTCGATGGGGAAAAATTCTGAGACGAAGTAACAAACATTGGTTTCATGATCCTAATTGCATGGACAAGAAAAAGTCATGGTATAGGGAACGCTAACAACTCACCAAAGAAATAGCCGGGGACTTTACAATGTTCAATATCATTCTATAATCCTTACTTCTGGACTCTCCGCCCCGAAGACTTAATGGTATTTCTGAGTAATCCACATCGATCCGAGGTCTCACAGCACGACCGTCCTATGGATATTTCAATCTCGGCCAAGCGGAGACCATCTCAACAGTAGGAGGTTCTTTTGAGGGAGTCCGAGCAGCTATTACAAAGTCATGAAGGCATTCAAGTTGCTGGGTCCAGAAACCGATATAACCCGAAGTTTCATATGTGGTTCGGTTAGAGCAAGGAAACATATATTCACGACCATTCAGGTACGTGTAATCCAAAGCCTAAAGTTGTTCAACTGATGGTTTATTCCTTCGAACGTCCGAAACATATTGGTCAAAGCCCATCTGGCGTGCTGCTCTGTCAATGTTATACTCTTCCATAAAGAACTCTCCATGTATTACTCATACTAAGTAACCAGGAGTACAACTCAGTATGAAGGATCTCTCACCATCACTCAGAGGTCCCAGAAGTACCATTTCTTGAAGTTGTATCCGTAGAGATGTCATCTCTGGAATAAAGTGCAGGATTCAACAAAACAATGAATCATGGAATAAAGATGCTCACAACAACGTCTACAAAAATGGTAACTTTCAACTCTTACCTGTTTACGATTCCACTAACAATAGTGATTGTGATACAAGAGTTAATACTTCAAAATTTGCTCGTCTCCTCGAACCTGCAAACACGAGCAAAAATTTTATTCAAAAACCAAAACTTGATTTTTCATTGCGTGAACATTCACTACAATTATGAAAACGCACATACAGACATTATTTCACCATGAATAATTCTCTACTTTCAACAGTTGTTCAAAATAAAAACATTGATTTTACAAAAATATATTTTTACGTGAAACTCACGTGAATTTGAAAAAAAAAATATTTTTGCTCCCTCACGCGAGCATACGTCTTTGAAATAAGATTATATTTTCAAAAATTCATGAAAGCTCATAGACAAAATTTTTATTACTAACAGACGCACAGCTATTCAAAAAAAAAAAAACTTTTCTCTCGTACGAGCATCCACCTTTGAAACGAGAGTTTATTCCCTTTTGTAAAATCTCACATATTTAAAAAATAAAATTTTGGCTTCCGTGAAAGCGCATAGACAAAAATTTTATCATTAGACTCAAGTCTATGATGTTTGTTTCTTAAACTAACTAACGAACAAACGTCTGTTCCTAAAACAAGAATTTCTTTTTTGGGCTGGGCCCGTAAATGCTAAACCGGCCAAAACTAGACACCTGACAGACCAAATCAGCAGTGCCTCGTCTCTCCGTGCTCATGAGACGACACTCTATCATACTGTCAGAGTCCTTACCTGGGCATTTGCTTGTACATGACACCATTGGAGCAAATCGGGGATTCTGAAAATACCTTTGTACGACTGAGTTCAACTGCTTGTCTCGTCAACTGGAAAATCACCATCTAATGCTTACTGCGGAACATGACTGTCCCTCACTAAGCAGGGGACTTAATGTTGATGATGGATTTTCGACAAAAGTTAAAATCGTAAAATCATGATACTGCATGTTTCTGACCCGGCTTCAGGAACGCATGTGACGATTCATATTTTACGATCCGTGAACCGTTTCACGATCTCTGACTGAGTGAGCATTCCTCTCAGAGCTATGATGAATATGTTTCTCGAAAGGCCTCCCATCTGAGCGTTCGATGCTGCACATTTCATCATGACCTCTATCTAGAATCAAGGGAACATTATCTATATACCCCTACTATGAGGCCCATTGCAAAAGTACCCTTATGAACTTTACAAATACCCCTACGCTTAATACATTACTAAAATACCCTCTTTTGTATAGTGTATATAAACCACTGCCACTAACCACTATTCAAAAAAAAAAAAAAAAAAAAAAAACATCTACTACCCACCACCACCACTGTCCACCACCATCGCCGCCGCCCACCACCAACCACCACTAACCACCACCACCGTTGTCCACCACCTCCAACCGCAACCACTGTCCACCACCGCCAACCACAACCACCGCTGCTAACCAGCACCACCATTTCCCTCCACCACCGCTAACTACCACCAATCATCACGGTCGCCGCCAACCATTACCACTAAAAACCAGCGTCACTGTCCACCACCACCGACAACCACCACCAATCATCATCGTCGCCGCCAACCACCACCGCCAACTACCACCCACCACCACCGCCGCCAACCACCACCACCAACAACCAGCACCACTGTCCACCACCGCCGACAACCACCACCACTACCCACCGCCACCACCACCACTTTCATCCACCGCCGCCGCCAATCACCACCAGCAACCACCAATTCCACCACCACCATGTGGAGTCAAGTTCTTGAAGTTGTCTCCAAATCTGAAGGCAACTTGCTGAAGTTGTTTCCAAAAGTGGAGGCAACTAGCTCAAGTTGTCTCCAATACATAGTGGGTAGGAACAAGTTGTTTTCCATATTTGAAAGCAATTGGCTCAAGTTGTCTACAAATATGGAGGAAACTAGCTCAAGTTGTCTCCACATATAAAAGTAACTAGGACAAGTTTCCTACAAAGGAAAACTATACACAAAAAAGTGAACCTGGCGTGAGTCGAACACACATCATCTAACATGGAGTCAGTCGTGCTACCGTTGCACCACAGGTTCATTAATGCAAAATGACATATCAAAATCATATCCAAATAGATGTACTACACCTACTGATGTATAAATTTACATAGATGTTCATGGTCAATAACACATACAAGCCTAGTAGTTTGCGCGCATCCAACACAAGTTCATATTGTCTCCCACAACTACCCCAACCACAACTGCAACATCCATCATCACTACTGCTAACACAACAAACCACCTCCACTGCGACATCCACTACCTCCAGCGTTGTTGCAAACAAATAAAATTGGAAGCTCAACAACTCTGTACATTCACCTAATATCCACCAGTTCAACTGGCTATAACAGCAACTCAACACAACCTAATCTCCACCAGTTCAACTGGATATAACAATAACTCAACACAACCTTGTGTTACCATTGCACCACAGATTCGTCGCAATTACTCTAACATATATGTATAAGATAATTTTAGATGCATGAATGGACCCAAAAACATAACCAAGTTGCCTCCGAACTGGAATCAACTAGCTCAAGTTGCCTTCAAATATGGAATCAACTAGCTCAAGTTGCCTCCAAACTGGAATCAACTAGCTCAAGTTTCCTCCAAAAGTGAACGCAACTTTATCAAGTTGTCCCCAAAAACATAATAATTTCATCAGTAATTCAGGAATCAAGATGTATAGTCATCCGCTGCAAAAAAATTCAAATAAAAGGCCTCTATGAAGCTAGCATGCTAAAAAACCCTAAAATTGAAACATCAAATCGATCTATTTTATAGTCAATTGAAACATCCTAACGAAGCCTATATTCTTTCATGGAAGTTTTTTGATTTTTTCCGTAATCTCTAACTCAGATTGATAAGAATCATCAGAAAATAACAGATCGAAACATTCCAAATCGAGTAGTTGTTAATCTTCAATAAATTAAAATTTCAAGCCTTTAGTTCCGAAATTACCAGAAAATGAAACCTTAAATCAGATATCTCGAACTCCTGAAACTGAATCTGATATTGAAAATCAGTGGCAAACCGAGAAGAAGATAATGATGATTCAACCCTTGTTTATCAAATTCTGCTGCTTGTTCTACTGATTTCAAAATTAATCGACAAATTAATTGATCGAAACATTCAAATCTCCCTCTCTCGAATCTCACTGGAAGAAAAAAGAAACAAAAATTAGAGATGGAGATGATGGTGGTGGTGATGGAGATGATGGTGGCGGAGTATTGTTTGATCAATTTTGGTGGTGGTGAAGTTGGCAGCAGCGAAAATGGTGGAAGTGACTGAAATACAGGAGAGGAAGATAATGTTTTGAGATCTGAACGTAAAACGAAATAAATATAATCTTGTTTAATGGGTAACACTGGAATAAAAAAAAAATTGAGGCTCCTTCCGAAAGGTCAAGGGTATATACATAATGGATAAGGGTATTTGTGATAGACCCATGGATAGTAGGGGTGTTTATAACATTCCCACTATAATCAAATGACTGGGCGGTTCTCTGGACATAATTGTTTGTTAGAGAGCTTAACGCCTTCAGGACGTCACGCCATTCATTGTTCCCTGACTACATAGAGAGACCCACCTCTACATAGAATAATGATTGGGCGGTTCTCTAGACATAATTGTTTGTTAGAGGGCTTAACGCCTTCAGGACGTCGACGCTGCACGTTGTTCCCTGACTATGTAGAGAGACCGTGTATCGATTCAGGCGGCTCTCTAGACATAATTGTTTGTTAGAGGGCTTAACGCCTTCAGGACGTCGACGCTGCACGTTGTTCCCTGACTATACACCCTTCAGAACGAGTATGATGCTTCAACTATCTCATATATCGATTCTACAAATAGATTAATTCTATCGTGACATTCATCCACTAAATTCCTAGAAAATAATCTATTATATCTCATTACTCCGTTCCCTGAATCCCCCGGATGGATTCATGGATTAGTAGTAGATAACCATTTTATCTCATTACTCTGTTCCGTGAATTCCCTGGATTAATTTCATGAATTAGTAATAGATACACAATTCATTTTTATTACTCCGTTTCATGAATCCGCTGAATTTCATGAATTAGTAATAATTACTCAATCGGGCATCTGGACTATCACCGAGTAAGCTCCAAGAAAATAGTGCAGTGTACTCAACGATGATGCACGAACGAGCATTCAAAAATATGGACAAATTAATGAGGATACCCATGCAAAATAGGAGAGAGAATATAATAATAAAAATATAAAAGAGGCGCCTAGGGATCAAGCCCACCGGCCGGCCGGTCATGCCGCAATGGCCGGTCCCCCATGCCACTTCCTTTATTTTTTCTTATTTTATTATTTTCATGATCTCATGAAGACTCCTTCATTCGAACAACTTTCCTTGTTTGAGCAAAATTCACGGTTTCTCCATATTTTCCTTCAAGGATGAAAAATAATAAAAATAGGGAAAAGTGTCACGGGACCGGGCTACCTTGCCGGACGGTCATGCCCTAGCCATGGACGGTCCCACACTTTGCAATCCCTTGTTTTCACAACTATTATTTCCCTCATCTCATGAAACTCCTCCGTTTGAGCAAAAACCCTGGTTTTTCCATATTTTCTCAAATATTGCTCAAACCATGAAAAAGCCAAAAAAGTCAAACGATCACACAACTGACTAGGCTACTCACATTAAATATTAAAATATTATTATTTTAATATTCTCAAAATACTGGTCACATGAGCGAAGTTCTACTTGCTCATTCGAGCAAAATCAAGAATTTCAGTCAAAGATCAAACTCTTCTGAAAACCCAAAAAATTGCTCAAACGCACACCAGAAAATACCAAAACTCTCAGGACTGAGACACGGACATCATGGTGACACGGCATGCTTCCTTGACCGACCAAGGCCGGCCCTAAGGTTTGCAAGGAGCCGGTCCCACACATCTTTATAATTCTGACCTAATTTGCTCAATTGCTCATATTGGGTCCAAATTCTTTCCAACCAACTTGGAATTTGCTCAATCGACGTCAGCTGGTACCACAACACCAAGGGACGGTTCTATGCTCCCTTGGCCGGTACCTCACTTCTCCATAATTAGGTTTTATCACCTAATGCTCAGACGAGCACTATTTTAATAAGTGATTAAACCAGCATTTAATCATCCTTTCACCAACCAGTCAACAAAGGACTTTGGTGCATGCTCACTCGAGCACTTGGGCGCTACATGGTTCTCCATCATACCATGTAGCCGGTCACTCCTTCATTCAGTGGCCTATTTTCAATAAATCATCAGTTGATGAATAATTGATCAAAATTAGGGTTTCGAACAAATGCACTGCAAACCATGATTTTGAGCAATTTCAAACACTAATAAATTTATGTTGACCCAACAATAAACATCTGGATTAATCATATAATATTTGGTAGGCTACCAATATTTTAGTTAATATTTTATTGGGTCACGTTACCAATAATTCATCGAATGAGCAATACTTGCTCAATTGCTCGAATATTGATCCACTATCAATATTCAGTAACTTATCGAATTGAGCAATACTTGCTCAATTGCTCAAATATTGATCAACTGTCAATATTCAGTAATTTATCGAATTTAGCAATACTCGCATAGTTGCTTGAATATTGATCCAACTGTCAGTATTCAGTAGAATATTTATCAAATTTATAATATTTGCTCAGACGAGCAATATCAACATCATTCATTCAAGAATTATACGTCTGACATGTTCAATCCATGAATCACTGAGCATTCATCAATCATGCTCAATTCAATAAAACTTAGACTCACTGTCTAATCAAGACAACGACTGACTAATCATATACACGTATGCTTTGCAGATTCCACGTTCGTGAGACATCAATCACGTCACATGGGGGATATCAATTAGGGTTTTTGTCTGGCGGCCTACAACACGTGTGTTCATCCACGATGAGAGATGTGAGTAAGTTATGCAAGCGGTTGTGGGAGTTAGCAAAGTAGTGGGTGGACGATCAACCAAGTCTCCACACGACATGGAACTGATTTTACCACGATCTCCCACTTTCCCACTCTTTCACTCAAGAAACCGTCACACTTTCTGGGATCAATGTGTTTATTATTCTGACAATATAAATAAGTCCAAAATTGATGACTGAACACAACAATTCTCTCGATCGAAACTTATTTACAGAACTCTACAGTTCATGTATTTGCAGAAACCTTCAATACATCCACAATCCTTGATCATCATTGATCCCACAATTATCAGCTTCCCTCCTACAGATCAACCCATCTCCCTCTTTGTGACCGAATTAACTCTGGAACGGCCATTGACTTGGTTTAGGACGGAGTCCTACAGATTGATCTGTCGAACTCAAAGCACTCCCGTGCAGTGCATCTGTGTGAGGTTAGGCAGTTTGCTCGGTTGAGGAGTCTCGTCCGATCGGTCGTCTCTTCACTTTCCTAAAAAAAACTGCAAATCGTTTTTCCCCATCTACAATATGATTTTCGTTTGGCGACAGATTTTACAAGGATAGATCTTGGGGATAAGATACTAAAAACTAGAATAGACAGAGTTTTAGTTTCTAAGGAACTCCTCCAACTTACAAAAAAATTCATGGCAAATCCGAAAGTATTAATGTTTCATAAGACTGAAGTAGTTTGTCGCGCATTTTCCGATCACTTACCGCTGATTTTTAGTTCAAAGTTGGTAAGTAAAATTTTCTTGCGAGGACTCTCGCCAACAATTTGTTTCAGGCATTTTGCTCCTTATATAAAGTTAAGGCACATGGCCAAATTTGTTAACATGAATATCCTTCCCAAGGATTATTTGAGTATAAACCATCATTGGGACTTTATCCATGAAGGGTTGATAAAAGAACTAAAAAATTTGTGAGCAACTTTATAAGAAACACTTCGGTAAGATATCTCCAGTGAAGTTCAAAGATGCGCAAATGACAATGAGTTTTTAGAAGGTAACAAATGCAGGATTCATTTTTTCAAATGCCTTTGAAGTTATTGTTATATTGATGGGGGAAAATGGGGAGAATTGCACATCTTATTTTCCATTGAGAGCGACTTGGCAGAGACCACTTGCAATCTCATTAGTCGCAATCGCAACTATTAGAAGAAAATTGAGAAAGGTCATTTTCCAAAAAGATACGCCCTTTCTACCAGTAAATGATTTATACAGTCAACCGTTGTACAAGCAAAAAAAGAAACTTTTTGAGGAGAACTATACTAACATATTAAATAGATGGAATCAGGAATCACGTGCATATTTGGTAAGATTAAAAATAAAATAATTTAATGAATTCATGTTAAAATTCTTTATTCCGTTTGTCTGAAACAAATAACGCATTCGTGAATCAACTATCTATTATTTTATTCCAAAAAATGTGCATGAAGCATTAGCTCATCCAAAATGGAAGGCAGCTATGGAAGAAGAAGAAAGATCCTTAAGAGAATATGGTACTTGGGATTATGTTGATTTTCCAGAAGGAAAAAAGATTATGGGATGTCGTTGGGTCTTCACAATTAAATACAAGGAAAATGGTGAGATTGAACGCTATAAAGCAAGGTTAGTTGCTAAGGGTGAAAACCGGGGGTCTAACAACCTCACCCAATATTTCTCTTAGCAATCTGTATGGACTAACTCCAATATACTTACAAGAGAATCAACAAGACAGTTAGACTCAATCTTAAGAAAAGTATATCGAGGAGTTATATCTCAATCTCTCAATTCAATCCGCAATCAAACAAATAATAATTTGCGATCCTGATTGAATATAAGAGAAATAACTTGAACGGTACCAAAGACCAATGTTCAAGGATCAATTAATTTCAATCAACAACCAAAGGTATGATTTACCAATTGATCGATTCAACGCACAACCTGTGATATTTCAATTATATAACAAAATATAATGCGGAAAAGAAATAACACAGACACCAGAAGTTTTGTTAACGAGGAAACCGCAAATGCAGAAAAACCCCGGGACCTAGTCCAGATTTAAACACCACATTGTATTAAGCCGCTACAGACACTAGCCTACTATAAAGCTAACTTCGTTCTGCAATGTAGTTGAACCCTAATCAATCTCACACTGATTCAAGGTACATTCGTGCTCCTTACGTCTCTGATCCCAGCAGGATACTACGCACTTGATTCCCTTAGTTGATCTTACCCACAACCAAGAGTTGCTACGACCCAAAGTCGAAGACTTGATAAACAAATCTGTATCACACAGAAAAGTCTATTGAATAGACAAATCTTCCTCCCACAGATATACCTACGAGTTTTTGTTCCGTCTTTTGATAAATCAAGGTGAACAGGAACCAATTGATAACCCGGACTTATATTCCCGAAGAACAGCCTAGAATTATCAATCACCTCACAATAATCTTAATCGATTAACGAAACCAGATATTGTGGAATCACAAACGATGAGACGAAGGTGTTTGTGACTACTTTTATATCTTGCCTATCGGAGATATAAATCTCAAGCCAATCTTACGATTGCACTCAATCACGAGAGAAACAGCAAGATCAGATCACGCAACTACAGAGAAAATAGTTGGGTCTGGCTTCACAATCCCAATGAAGTCTTTAAGTTGTTAACCTACAGGGTTTCGTGAAAAACCTAAGGTTAAAGGAGAATCGACTCTAGATTATACAACTAGTATCACACGGGAGGTGTGGGGATTAGGTTTCCCAGTTGCTAGAGTTCTCCTTTATATAGATTTCATATCAGGGTTTGCAATCTAAGTTACCTTGGTAACAAAGCATTCAATATTCACCGTTAGATGAAAACCTGATTAGATTCAAGCTAATATCTTTCAACCGTTAGATCGAACTTAGCTTGTTATACACAAATGAAATGTAACTTCATTTAGGTTTGAGAAACCGTACCTAAACGTGTACACTTAGTCGGTTCAACAATAGTTAACCAATGGTTATCCATATGAGCACTTTCATATAAACCTTATTCATCTTTACCATAACTAGTTCAAATGACTCAAATGAACTAGTAAGAGAGTTGTTCAATTGCTTAGATCTCATAGAAGTATACAAGACACAATCGAAGCAAAATCGATTTTGATTCACTCGAATCAATTCATGAACATTATAGCCATGGTTTGCAAAGATTGCATTCCTTATTATATAAATGTTTTAGTTCATGAACAAACCGATTTTAGAAAGTAACCTACTTAAGTATGCAAACGGGTACGCGTACTTAAGTAACCGTATTGAGTTTGTTTTTCACTTCAAACTCCAGCAGAAATTCACGGACGTGAAACTTCCGCCAGTATGCGTACGGGTACGCATACTTGCCCGGATTTCCAACAACCGCCAGTACGCGTACGGGTACGCATACTTTGAGTTCCCGGTTTTGGACTTTTACACAAATGTGAGAACACACTATGTTTATATCCAAACATGGTTACATGTTCTAAACTCTCATTTCAATCATTGAAACTTTCTTAGAGGATGTTAAAATAGTCGTTATTCACAAACTATTTTCATCAAAGCGATTTTCAAGTTATTGAAATAATCAACATGACTTTCGTCACGAATAAAGATGAACTTGGCTAAAGCGAAAGCTTACCAACACATATTTCGAGAAATAGATAAGAGAGATAAACTCGGCTCGAAATAGCAAATGTGTATAATTGAAGTCTATATAGCAATACGACTTTTGTCTCAAAATAGAGATAGAATAGATAGACTTTTGAGTGATAGATAAGTTAAAGTCTCCACATACCTTTTGTTGATGAAGTTCCACAAGTTCCCTTGAGTAGTTCTTCGTCTTCTTTCGATGAACGTCGTGGAGTCTAAGGCTCAACTACACTTACTATCCTAATCCGAGACTTAGCTATAAGTAGACTAGAAATCAAGACTTATAGTTTTGGCAACTAAACTTGACAAACAATCTTGAGATAGCAACACTTGCGAGTTCGACCGAGCAGTGCTCTAATAAAGGGCTACAACCAAACTTATGGGATAGATTATACTAAAACTTTTGCTCCCGTAGCTAAAATCAACACAGTGCGAGTCTTGTTATCTCTTGCTGCAAACATAGACTGGCCTTTATAGCAGTTCGATGTAAAAAATGCCTTTTCGCATGGTGAATTATTTGAAGAAGTGTGCATGGAGTTTCCTCCAAGTATTCCGATTTATTCATCCCATAGTAAAAAGGTATGTAAGTTAAAAAAATCATTGTATGGACTGAAACAATCTCCAAGAGCATGGTTTGGAAGATTTACCAAGTCTACGAGGAACTTTTGATATCGTCAGAGTAACTCTAATCATACTTTGTTCATAAAGAAAAAGAAAGATAAAATTACAACTCTCATCATATATGCGGATGACATGGAGGTGACAGGAAATGATCCAGAAGAGAGGAGATCTCTACAGAACTAATTATCTTAGGAATTTCAAATGAAAGACCTTGGTTCGCTAAGATACTTCCTTGTGATTGAAGTATCTCGATCTAGTAAGGGAATTTTATTGTCACAGAGAAAATATATCCTTGATTTATTACAAGAAGTAGGCATATCAGCATGTCAACCAGTTCATACACCTATGGAAGAAAGGGTGAAACTATGTATTGAGCCCGATCAGGTACCCGTTGATAAATGAAAATATCAAAGACTTGTGGGAAGATTGATGTATCTATCTCACACGAGGCCAAATCTCGCTTATGCACTTAGTGTTGTTAGCCAATTTATGCACAATCCAGGAGAGCAACACATGGATACAGTTATATCTTGCGGTATTTGAAGTCTGCTCCTGGTAAAGGGATTTTATTCTCTAAAAATGAAGATTGTCGAAGAATTGTGGCATATACAGATTCAGACTATGCAGGAGAAATAGATGGCAGACGCTCTACTGCGGGCCACTTTACCTTTGTGGGAGGTAACCTAGTTACATGGAGAAACAAAAAAACAGAATGTTGTTTCACGTTCAAGTGCAGAGGTTGAATTTAGAGGTATGGTGAATGGTATCTGTGAAACTTTATGGGTTTGGGGTTTCTTCTTAAGGGTTTGGGGTTTGGGGTTTCTTCTTAAGGAACCGATTCTTTTGTATTGTGATAATAAAGTTGCACGTGATATTGCTCATAATCCTGTACAACATGATCGTACTAAACATGTGGAGGTTGATAGATTTTTTTATAAAAGAGAAGCTGGACAAGAAGATTATTGAGTTGCCACCGATTCGTTCTGAAGATCGTCTCGCTGACATCCTTACCCACTCAGTATCTAGTAAGCAGTAATTAAGTTTTCTGGACAAGTTGGGCATGTGTGATATCTATGCATCAACTTGAGGGGTGGTATTGCATTCTATAGGATAGATACTCACCTTATTTACAATATATTATTTCATATTTTATAGGTCTTTCCTATATTGAGAATATTGAGCTCATAATATACCATGAGTTGTCTGACCAATTAAGTTATCTAAAATAAGAGATTCTTCTATATCTTTATCTTTGAACTTCAAGCACGAAACTGTTTGTTTTAGGCTTGTTTTATATCCTTTTCAACTTCATTATTACTCCGTTATTAGTTAATACAAATAGTTAGTATTTCATTATAAGTGTTGTAGGGCTTACATCCCATAGATGTGTGACCCAAAACAGATGTCTTTTGGTTTTCCCATCTCCATATATATACATGTATTACATCCATGTAACCTAATAACGCTGATCAATATAGAATCCTTATCATTCTCTTTCCCTATCTTATATACTACAAAACGTTATCAGCACGACTTATTAAAACTCTCAAGACCCAAATGTCTAACTCATAGTTGTATTTCTTCCACTAGCTTAAAGAATTTAAACTAGTTGTTGAACTATTTCCTTATAATGTGACTACTAGGATTGGATCATCGAGCGCAACACTGCTCAAAAATTTGTTTTCAAGATAGAACAAAGACGTCACAAAATCTCTATATGTACCGAGAGATAATCACACCTTGTTAAATTCCAAAGAAACCCATGCAAATGGATATCATGTGGAACCTGACTGTAATGATAATGTAATTAATTGCATATTTTATAGTCACTAATGTATTTGGAAGGAAACATACTTTAGAGAGACTAATGAGTCAATTTAGTGAAATGTAAATCACTATAGTATTAATTTGGATTATTGAATCCATATTGACTCCGACGATGAAATGTTGGAAATTGACTCATACAGACTTTGACATAACCATAAAGGCATTTTGGTTGTGACATGATGTTTCGTTTTGAAAGGACTCATACGTATATCGCTGTGTTTGAGTGGACGAGACAACGGGAAAAAGATTGACAGAATGTGAAGTAACGCCATATCTCTCAATAAGTGTTTTCTAAAGTACCAGATGCACAACCCCCTCCTCCCTCCCATTATTCTTTTAAGTAAGAGAGTATATCACTCATTTTACAAAGTCTTCAGTAAAACAGGATCGAGACCACCCTAAGATGCAAATGGTAAACAATCCATATTACAAAGATAACAAGGTGAAATTTAGAAAAATATTCATGCAGAATGCGGACCATTAAAGTGACTTATGGCTCTGGTGAATGTTTTGACATTTTGGACTAGTTATAGTTCCCAAGAAATTTGCATTTAAAAACTCCTAGCACATATTACACAATACAAAGTGCAAAGGCTCACCACCCTTATTAATGCTAGAGAATTTACATCAAAAGGACTTGATGAATATTGCATGTTTAATAGGATCAATATAGAGCATCTTATACCCAATGGTCTCGCAGAGGCTACCATCAAAGGTTACAGATGGTGCCTAAGGAATAGGTTATGCGTACCAACCTATCTTTTATTGCTTTGGGGATATGCAATATTATACGCATCTTACTTAATTCGTTTTTAGAACCCAATATTAGTCAACCTTTTCTGCATACCAGTTGGTAACTGGATTTAAGCCTGACATTCATGTTCTTACGCATTTTTGGTTGCACTATATATGTGCCATTACGACTCCACATCGTACTATGATGGGTCTTCAAAACTGCTAAGTAGTTATGTTGGAAGTGAGTTCGCAACAATTATCCGCATTTTAAAACTTTTGGCAGGAGATCTCTTACCGCTAGATTTTCGGGTTATCACTTTAATGAGACAGTCTTCCCGTCGTTAGGGGGGGATAAGAAAAAGTATTTTTTAAGGGAACGACAGGAATTGTCGTGGTGTGTTCCCACTGTGTCTCATATTGATTCTTGTACTCCACAAATATAAATGTGACGTGATAAAGAATATTCGATTTTCAGAATATACACTGATGTTGCTAAAGTGATGAGATCACACATACCAGCTGCAAACCTACCTGCAAAGTTACAAATCCTCAATACGGTATATACACCATAGACTAAGGTGTTGCAACTACACTCAGTGGAAGTGTGGTTGAGGCCGTGGCTCCATAAAGGAAGTTGGAGAGACCACTTGGTTCGATCAATCCTCACCTAGAAAGGAAGTAGGTGAGTAAGGAACAACTTATTTATATTATCAGAAATCATCTCATAAGATTGTCTTTGAATATGTCCATGAATCAAACTGGAGGACGCTCCGAAGTTTTAAATGATTCTAGAGAACAATGAAATCCTGACGGATTATGAGAATGCATATAAGTCAATGGAAGGATCATACGTGCACAATGATGATATAATCCATAAATAGTTGCTCCAGAAGTAGAGAACAATGATATCGAACCATGCTTTATTTTGATTAATTTCAAATAAATAACATATTTTGTCTACGCAATCCAGGTAGAACTTAGTTCTTTGACAAATATACGGGTATTTGGTGTGGTAGTGCTAACCAACCTAGTGTAAAGCCTGTGGGACATATGTGGTTATTTGTCACAAAGTGTAGTGAGAAGAATGAGGTCTTAAAGTATAAGGAATCACCTTGTGGCGCGAGGTTTCTCACAAACCCCTGGATCGCTTACTCTTTTGAACATCATAATGTTCAGTTAATTAGTTTGCTTGGTAATTTCAAAAGAATTTGAAACATAGTAGATGTGGTTATATCTCTGGAGATTTAGTCTCAAAGATATTTTCAAAAGTGCACGATGGCCTTTTTGCTTCCCAAGTCGAATGACTCTAAACCACGGAGTGTGTTTGCAGTTACACTGGAACACTCACTTATTGATTTAAACAATCAGGAGGATGTGGTATACCCGTCTAACTGACTATTTGATTGGGAAGGGATAAACAAGTAAGGTTTCGCACCATGCGTATTAAATAAGTTCCTGATTCAGAATTATATCTATCTATGTCGACGGTATAGACATGATAAGTACTCTTAATGGAATAAGAGATCTTACAAGTTATTAAAAATCTGAATTTGAGATGAAAATCCTGGGAAATCTCGATCTTATCTATGTTCTAAACTAGAAGACCGAGCTTGTGGTATATTTTTCCACCAGTTTGCATATGTCCATTGTCAGGCAATTTGACAAGGACGTGCATGCTGCTAGCACTCCCATGATTAGTCGAGTTTCAAGTGTACATAAATGACCAATTCGTCTAAAGGAAGATGACGAAGTTGGGTCGGGAGATGCACTTTCCTTATCTAAGTATAATAGACGCATTATTGTACTTAGCATAATGTACTCGGCCAAATGTTACATCCTCAATGAACTTGTTAGCTAGATATAGCTCAGCGCCAACGCAATGTCATTGGATTGGTATAGTGAATGTAACATGTGCTTAAAAGTAACCATTGACATAAATTTGTTTTATCTAGGCAAAGACATAAAAAGGAATGCTAACGAAAGTGCTATCCAAAGGTTGTTGATTATAAAGGAACAATAATCTCTTCTCCAACGAAAGTAATCAGTGGGAGATACGGTAGACTATTTTCTAGGTCATTACCGATATTCAGTTTCGAAAAGTACATGACTACAGGAACAGTCTGGAACAACTATGAAAGTAATCAGGGGAGATGCCGACATCAGGGGGAGGATCCAAGGATATGATGTCGACATAATTTACTTCGAAATTGAAGCTGTGTTGTACTCTTTTTTCCTTCGATCGAGAATAGTTTTTCCCAAAGGGTTTTGTTACTCGATAAGGTTTTTAGCGAGATAATACTAAAAGCATCAAGTATGTTGAACGTTGAAGACATAAAGATCGCGTTGATATTATTGAAAATATCTGAATCAAAGAAATGAAACACGATAGTCTGTTAAGCAACGTAACTTCCAGAATCAACAACATGGTTCTATAAACATCCAAGTCACCAAAGTAAAGTGTGATAAACTCCTTTTGACTGCATTAGACTAATGAAAATTGTCTGACATCAGGGGGAGTATCTAATGGTGTGTTGAACTCTTTTCCTTCATCGAGGTTACTTTTTCCCATAGGGTTTTGTTGCTCGGCAAGGTTTTTAATGAGACAACAACAAACACCGGGAAGTAATTTCCTAACTAAGGCTATTGTATTTCCCACAAGGATTTTTTGCCTTAGGAGTTGTGAAGCAACTAGTTAACTTCAACGGAACAAAGTGATCATCTGCAACAGATCACCTTTACTTGCATCTGTCACGTTGTACTCTTTTCCCTTCGTCAAGGTTTTATCCCACTGGGTTTTCCTTGTCAAGGTTTTGACGAGACAACATATGCGAGTCCAATTCTACTCCAAGTCTTCTCAATAATTGTACTCTTTTTCCTTAGCTCAGGTTTTGTTCAATTGTATTTTCCTGACAAGGTTTTAACGAGGTAATTAACTAAGACTTTTTGGTCTTTGAAGATCGTATTGCATATGATGAACTATATGTAAAGTACGAGACAACATGTGAAGTACTACATGTGAAGAGTTTTACCAAGGTTTTCTCCCACTCGGTTTTTCCTTGTCAAAGTTTTAATGAGGCAATTGATTTCGGCACAAGTCATCAAGGAGAGGACGACATTTGAAGAACTACATTTGAGGCACTATATATGAAGCACTGCATATGAAGTTTTATTGAACCGCACAAGGGGGAGTGTTGTAGGGCTTACATCCCATAGATGTGCGCCCCAAAACAGATGTCTTTTGGTTTTCCCATCTCCATGTATATACATGTATTATATCCATGTAACCTAATAACGCTGATCAATATAGAATCCTTCTCGTTCTCTTTCCCTATCTTATATACTTCAAAAATAAGACATTTTTTTTGTATATAATTTGGCATAGAAGAACCTTTTTGTTCACCAGAGCAGTATACAATTTAATGTAGTTTCAACAGACCACTGAGCAGCATTAACAAGCTTACTTAAATTACTTAAACAAAGTGTTTACAGGCATGCGAGTTTGCACGTTAGTGTTTCTTGGTGTTCTGACGAAATTGAATGCTATTAGTACTCTCTAAACCCATAACACATTCTAGGCTAACTTGTTAATTGTAAACCTCATAAAGGTTCCGAAAGTATGTTGGTTCTCAAGTATTCTTGGTAAGTTCTTACCAATCACTAGTCCCTAAATTTGAACTCTTAGGCCAACAGAAATTAAGATGCGCACTCCAATCAAGGTTGTAGAAGAAAATAAAAGAAAATGAAGAGAACATGACAATCGAGGAACTCCGACAAAGGATGGTCACAGAAAGGAGGAGAGAAGAAGAAGCACGCGCGAATCTGACATGTCAGAATAATGAGTTAAGAGAAGAGAATATCATATTACAAGAGCAGAGGTCACGAAGTACAACACGTGTAATCTCAAGGTCAAGAAAAAGCAGGAGCACATCAAGGCGTAGTCGATCTAGCCGCAGAGATACTAGACAAGAGCAACTTTTAGATAACAACATGGTTGAAAACTTTCAGGTAGGCGATAACATGCAGGAGCAGTGCGGTGGTCATCGCATAGAGCAACAGCCAACTGATGATCGGTACGTACAACAAGGCAAAAACTATCGCATGCAAGAAGATCGCAGAGGCAATCGACATGAACAACAAGGCGAACGTTACCATGCACATCATGATCAGATGATGAAACAGAAGAGGAGCAAGAAAGATAAATGTTGCGAAATCAACGTGACCATGCAGAAGAAGATGAAAGGAATAATGTCGCACAGATGCATGCAAGGAACGAAAGAGACAGACTCAGGAGAACAAGAGAAGAAGCGGAAGAACGAGAACTCCAAGACGCGGTGCGCCAAAATAGACATGAAAACATATTAAGGCAAGCAAAATTGAAAAGACCAATGCAACAAGATAAGGATAAAATCATGAATGAAACAATCTTGAAAGAATTAGCAGAAGTAAGAACAATGATGACAACGCGGAGAGATGGAGGTAGGCGACAATTGGATGAAGCAATAAAAGAAGTGGGAAAAACACCATTTGCAAGGCAGATACAAATGGCAGGAATACCAATCAAATGTACTCTACCTGTCTTCACTAATATTTTCGATGGAACCACATGCGCAGTGCAGCACATAAAGGCATACAGCAGATCTTTATTTCAGTGGGAAGATAATGATGCAGTCTTATGCAAATATTTTCCTGCTAGTCTAACAGGAGAAGCCTTACAATGGTTTGAGGGCCTTCCCATGGGAACAATCAGATCATTCAATCATCTACAGGCCATATTCTTAGGAGCATACATCAGTAACAATGTGTTACGACCAGGAATAGAGAAGGTATTTAACCTGCGAAAAATGACTAATGAAGGCCTGCGTAACTTAACCACGCGTTGGAGGACCATGTGCAGCGAAATGGCTGGAAGAGTAGATGAGAGGAATCTCATACTAGCTTTTATTAACGCACTCTTTCCTACAGACCTGTTGTACACGCAGATATTCAGAATCAAAGATACCATATCAATGACAGAGTTGTGCGAGTACCAAGAATAGTACATCGCTCTTGAAGAAAAGCAGAGAGATATGGAGTCTTACCCAGTTACGATTACAACCGCAAAGGAAGGGAATGCAAGCCTACTTCCAAAAACAACAAATACAGTTGCAAGTACATCTCAAGGGAGTCAAGAAAAGATGGCAATGGAAGATAAGCAAAAGCTAGTAGCCATGGGCAGTAGAGATCAAGAAATGTATGAAAGAGAGTATAGAGAGAGGCAATACAATAACAATACAGGTAATAGCAAGATTCAAAGGCTTGATAACCAAACAGAGGGATATGGAGGACAAAAGAGGTACTATAATCAAGGACTAGGAGGAAATAGAACAGTATGGGAAGAAATAAAGATGTCGCGTCTAAATACCGCAATAGACAAATCTGGGAGGCGGTGATCTTAATGGAAGACATACCAGAACCACCAAATATGGGTCATGAACCACCGCCAGGAAGAAGAAGTAGGGAATTTTGTTCTTATCACCGCTTCCACGGTCACACCACCAGTAACTGTCGGAATGTGCAGAAAAACATACTAAGAATGATCGATCAAGGGAAGCTAAACCATTTTCTAGTACCGCAGCAACAGAATTTACCACCACCACCACCAGAAGAGCAAGCGACGGGTATGGAGACTGGAAAAAAGACATACTTGATTGAAGTGGGAGCGAATGCAAAGAATTTATACTGTAACTCAATAATACACTCATTCAGAAGCATAGAAAACTTCCATGACAATGTCCTAAGTCGAGTTTATGCAAGAGACAATGATGGAAGAGAGATACTCAACCTGGAAAAGATATCACCGCTGAAAGATTGGAAGAAACAACCAATCTCATTCAATGCAGAAGAAGTACCAGGAGGTGGAGAACTGCATGAGAGTCCATTGGTGGTCAAGATGGAAATCAACCCAAAAGCGAAAACTGATAAAGAAGAAGATGATGACGCAGACGCATGGGCAATAAATAGGATATTGATAGATCCTGGCAGCTTAGTTGATATAATGTTTTGCCATACTTACAAAACTATGGGAGGAAGAGATGATGAACTCATCCCATCAACTTACAAGATTTATGGTTTCAGTGGATCAGCCAATAAGCCAAAAGGAGAAATAACGATGCGAATCCCACTCAAGAGCATAACCACTGAAATAGTATTCTGCGTTGTTGATGTAGAATCTCCATACAATCCCTGATAGGCAGACCATGGTTACATAGCATTATGGGAGTGGCTTCAACTTTTCATCAATGCATCAAATTTCCCTTACCTCAAGGTGTCGGGGTAATAAGAGGGGATCCAATCGAGGGGAAAAACTGTCATGAGATTGATGTCGACAAATGTGAAGAACGCACGAATAAGCGAAGAGATTGGAGAAAAGAGATAAAAGAAGGTAAGTGAAGTGAAAGATTAATGGTTGATGTTGTAAACAAGAGTGAAGAAGTAAACAAGACTGCTACTAAGGCGACAACATCCGCACAAGAAAGTGAATATAACCAGTGCATAATAAAGAATGAATTCCAGATAGGAGAGATAGTATTAAAACAAGAACCGCCCTACCAGAAAAATAGAAAAGGGAAGTTGAAAAATGCATGGGGTGGACCTTACATCATTAAGAGAGTCATGGGAAATGGAATGTATGAGTTGATGGAAAATAATGAAGGGGAAGAATTAAACCAACTTTGGAACCAAACATATTTGAAGAAGTATGGTCCATGCGGCAATACTAGCACGGCAGAAGAAACAGCTCATGTGAGAACAAGTATATTAGAAAACATATGCAAACTTAATGAAGCACAAAGGGCGAAAGAAGCAAGCAAGTCATCCCAGATATAGAGTTTTTTTTTTTTAAGAGGAAGTTATTATGTAAGCGAATAAATGAAGAAAGAAGACATCAGAGTTGTACTAATCAAGCGTATGAATTAAAATGAGAAATTCTTCTTCTTTAAAAATATTACATATAAGAACAAGGCAATAATAAGACCTTAATAGAAGGCATCAGAAGTAAAACCTCTAACTAGGGAGGATAGGCATCCAATTGTGGCGTGCACCCTAGTTCGCATAATAACAAGAGGCAATAATAAGACCTAACGCGCGTCATAATTGGGGAAAACCTAGTTAGCATGACTCGGGGGAAAGCTACACCGACCCTGAAACCTGAGTCATGGAGATTTGGGGTGAAATAAAAGCCCATCCAGCAGAGGCGCCTTAGTTGAAAGACTAAGGTGAGAAGGCCTCTCCTAAGGAGTGCAGAAACTCGATCGGGGCGCCGAGGTACACGGTTGAGTCAAGAGTGCCTAGGGGGGTCTGGAGCGTACCTGGACGCTCTTGGCAAGTCCTGACTATGATGCACTCGGTCCTCAAGAAACCCCACTTAGGGTGCGGTCTCGTAACCATAAGCCATATCGGCGGAGGGATAAGAGGCCGCGAAAACAACTGATTGTTGCATCACCGGATGGGAAGAGCCCACCCTAACCCGGTAGGGGTAAGCTTCCTTGAAGGGGCAGTCAGGGGGAATATAAGGATGGCACCCTCAACTAGGGAGCTGAATTGTGTCAGAAGACGTAAATATCATGGGGCTATGACTCAAAGGAGAGCATAAGCCTATCGTATTTGCGCGTCAATATATCCTGCAAAGGCAATAATATGAGAAGATGATAAGGCGAAATCAATGGGTCATTACATGAAAGTGTAAAGACTTCTTGCGATTTCGCCGCACAAAAACAAAAAATACCTTTAGGAAAAATAAGACCTCTAATTAGGGAGGCACAATAAGACCTCATGAGAAAAACAAACTTAAGATTAATAGTGTTCTGCAGGAAAGAAAGGAGCTCAAAGATTAACGCACACGTATAAAGTAAAGTTAAGAGATAAGAGGATGTATAGACGCGAAAATAATTACGCAAGATATAGCTGAGGCAGAAAACAAAGACACATTCATGAGGTAAAACGAAGAAGGGGTAATTCAGGTATGATACTAAATAGTTTCACTATACGACAGATGTATGCGAATGCATAGATGATAGATTACCGCATAATAAAATACAGCAGCTTTGCAAATTACACACGCTTATACATATACACATTAATGATATTAAAAAAAAATATATATATATATATATACAAACAATTAAATCATATTGCGGTAACTAACAGAGGCAAGAATGGGAATGCAAGCATATAAAGGAATGTTATTCGCCCCCATATGATAGACTCACGCACATGTTATATACATTATCATCAACGCATATGTTATATGTTATTAATAATGCATATGTTACGTATTACCATTAACGCATACGTATATATACTATCATCACTAGAGAAACACTTTTCTTTCGACTAATGACAAATTGCAGGATTAAGATACGCAAGAATGAAAGGAGAGAAAGATTATACATTGAAGAAAAAGAATGATACATCCAAATCCAAAAAGCTCGAGAACAACCGGTGTACAAAAAAGAAAATAGAATAGAGTACAATGAGTGGACGAAGATTTGTACAAATAAAAAGAAGAAAGAAGATGCAAAGATCCCTAGAAAGAGCGGTTATTTCCCACCCATGTCATCTTCATCATCTTCCCGAGCCTCAGAACCGCTGTCCTCCTCATCAGTCTCTTTATATTCATCATGCTCTGCTTCACTATCGGAGATGTCAGAGCCTTCTTCATTAGAAGGAACTTCAGTGAAATCATAAATTGACAAAGGAATGCTATTATCAGTGCAGACTTTCTTAACAGCTGCATCACGAACGCGAATTGCATCCTTACTCAAGTTAGAAACAGTGACAATCAGCTTTTTCTTAAGTCTGTGGTATTTAGAGTCACGAGCGGTAAATTTCGCCTTCAGACTTTCAATTTCCTAAAGATACTTCTTCTCAGCATCTGCGAAGGAAAATAAGGAGATTAAAGCCGCATAAGAATATTTGTCAGAGAATAATGAAGGAATAAGAATTATAAGCAACCTTCTTTTTCAGAAAGGATAGCCTTAACCAATGATGCATGGTCGGATTCTAAACTAACATTTGTGGCTAAGCCAGTTCTAACATTGTCAATAACCCTAGCAGCCCAGTCGAACTCAGCTTCATTCTCTATAATAAGTCGAGAACGAATTGTATTCTCTCGATTAATCAAAGCATCCCTTTCGCTTATAGCTTGGTCTCTTTCCATCTGAACGAGGAGTTGAGCCTCATGAAACTTCTTTAAAGCCTCAGCACCCTTAAGGACTGCCTTATCCTTCTCAGTAATAAGCGCGTTCTTTTTCGCTTCTAAAGTTTGAATTATCTCCTTGTCTCTGTGAAGACGACGTTGAAAACCATTATTTACAGATAACATGGATCTATGCTCACGCTTAAGAACCTCATACTTCGACCTTAATTCCTCCAGACTAAGATTCTCTAATCCATCATTGAGAAAATTATTCAAAGAGGAGTTAAGATGTTGAAGAAGAATCTCCTCGTCATTAGGGAGACTAGATGCTTCATCGGTTAAATTGTATATCTCTGCGAACGCAAAGAATTAAAAGGGTGCGAAAACAGCGCAGTTATATGAAAAAGGGGGAAACAAAGGAATACATACCAATCAGCTAATTATTCCTCTTACGAAGTTCCACAACATCATGAGAATAGGTAGAACTCCAAGCTTTGAGTCTGGTATTCTCAACCTCAAAGGAGCGAAGTCTTCTCTGGAGATTTGAAGTAACCGCGTGAGACATATGGGCATTCTGCGTCAATATGAAATGAAAGATTAGAATACAAAACGCGAAAGCATCATTAAAGAAGGTGCGGCGGTATAGAAATTACCAAGAAGGAGTATTTCTTACTTCATTATCACGCGAATGTAATGCATGAGACGCATTTTTATTAGCCTTCTTCTTCTGCTTCGCAATCTGAGATCAAAGGAAATAATGAAGGAAGCAAAGAACAATAGAAGAGAAATAAATAGAAAGACGAAGACAAAAGTAACATACCACATCATGTTCCTCAGGCCACCTAAATTCCCAAGGTTTGTAAGCGGCAAATCTTTCAGGAAGAGGGAGATCAGACCCATCAGCGCCTTTGCCGGTAATATAAGGGCCTTCAACAACAATAGAATACTCCACACAACGAGTATCTTTTGATTTGTGAGCGGTGTTATTGGAAAAGTCATGAAAATCAACATCCCGCATGATCCTCTGGTCCTCTGCGAAGCCGTCCTTTCTTATCAAGCGAATGCCCCAACGGAAAGACTCATTCTTCATAATAGCAACCTCGTAGTGAAGAAAGAAGTTCTCAACCGTGTATTCTGCGGGAATAATTTCTTTTTGTGCGTAGTTTGGATTCCTTACATCCTCTGGATAAGCAGATCCTAACCCTGCCGCACGACGAGCGTATTCCATCATTATCCTGATATAGTCACCACTTAGTTGAAATATACCACGCGAAAATCTCGCATCAAACAAAAGCTCATAGAACAACAGAATTTGAGGATTGTATAAAGGAATGGGAAGACCCGCAGAAAGTTGGCCAAGCGAAACTATGATTCTATCATTATCCCATTGATCAAGCGAAAACCATTCATGTCCGATTGCAGAAGTGGGTTCAGATCCATGAGGGACTGATAATGTGAAACCCCTACGGCCAAACTCATCCTTCAACCTAGTGAATTCTTTGAGGTTTTTCCAGCCGGGTTTCAGAACCATTTTCAGAGTGGGTTAACAGAGACCCAAAATGCATCCAGTAATCAAGTATTAAGGTTCCACACCTGAACCTTGACAAAAGGCACCAAAAATATATACCCCAAAATATAGACCCAAAAAATATACCCAACCTAACCACCTAAACAGTCTCCAAAAATTCTAAGGATTAGAGCAGCTATGCTTGTTCAAAAGATATATAATCCTTGGGCCATGCAACAGTTGTCCCTATCGCATTAAGAACACACCTTAAATCTGATGTTGGCCTATACAGAAGAGCACCATCAACGAGTGGATGATCAACCCATACGCTGTAGACACCGAACCCTATAGGCATCCCATGAATATTCTTCTTTGGATCTGTCTCATGAATTCTGCCATCAGCAACAACCTCCCCTTCATTGTACCAGCTCAGTAACTTGCAGGCTTGATCTTTCTTCGGCACTTGCACGCCAGTAGGTCTACTGCTAGGACTGGAACCGCTTGGACCGCCACTTCTAGGACTGATGTCTCTATGACCAGCCAAATTATAGTTGCTCGCAGCACCTGACTGTTCAAAGTCGAATGCCAAAAAGAACAAAAACAGTTAAGTGCAACAAAAGTTGGTAAAACTAAATTCAGCAATATAATAAATTGGAAGCATCATTTGCTAAAACTTGATCATGCTTAGATTATATTCAGCAATACCAACTTTAATTTGTCATACAATAATGCATATCCATGCATACAATGGTAAACAATGTATATTCATACGAATTAAGTTACCCAAGATCATGCTTAGATTAACACCTAGTACATCTCATTCAAAACCCGTTTCAAATACAGAATAGTTATACCAAAGCATCTACACCAAGATCATGCTTAGATTAACACCTAGTACATCTCATTCAAAACCCGTTGAAAATACAGAACAGTTATTCCAAAGCATCTACATGTACTATGTAAAGTCTATTTCACAACCTAGTTTTTTTACCAACAGCACAGCATATCAATAATAAATTGATCTGGTTCAACCTAGTTTATTTCATATTCCTTAACTACATAAGTGAACCTAGAAATAAACATTCATACTGTACTAATCAATAGTTAAAACCTAGTTTAGATAGAACAACATACGTTTGGAGTGCCAATTCTCTGGGAGGATGAGCTTTCGCCAACTTTATGCAATGATGAGCCATCATCCAGTACAGTTCTCGGAATCCTTTCCTGAAATCAGTAACGATTAGCTACTTCATGAAAATCACATATGATATTTATGAAAATCACACTTTCTAAAATAAATTCTCACCTCTAACGTTACAACTCGATTATCCAAGAACTGAACCTCTTCCACGAGACTCTTAATGGTCTTGGTATATTGTGACTGGATAGTCATCTTTGTACGTCTTATTCCATACCCCAATCCTTTAACCCGACCTGGACGATCTTCGCTAAGAGCCTTAGAAAGAATATCATCTTTCAGGGATGATCCACAATCTGTACCATGCTCTTCTTGGTACCTGTTCACTTTATCATGTGTGTTACACCATAAATAAATTCAAATGGTGTCAAAGATCTTTGAAACATTCCAACAAACCAAACAAAAACAACAAAATAAGAAAAGGAAATTATGAGTTCTCACCAAAGCCTCTTGAGTGGCTATATTTGGTTGCTTTCCTTGTTTTTGTTTGTGGCCGTCTTTCCATAATTCGACTCGGCGAATTTCATCCTTTGTGTTCAGCTCCGGCTGTTGCAAAAAAAATGTTAAACCAGCGAGTTAACATAATTCAGTAATCGTTTTGAAACAATAATTACCAGCTAACTAATTATAAACATGTAAATAATAAAAAATAATTAATAAATTTACCATCTCCTCCTCTAGTCGAGCATAACCTTTTCGGCTAATTGTATGTTGGGTGGTATTCTTTTGCCTAATTATTTGCATCTGCAGACGTTTCACCTGAAACAGGAAATAGAGACATTAGTAAACATAGTATAAATTTTAGAGCTTCATACTCATTATTTTTTAAGAAAATTCTCTTACTTTGAATTCTGCCGAGCAAACATATTTTACAAACTCTTCCCACTCACGAGTGGTCATGTTCTGCGGTTTGATCACTGCCATCCTTTCCTCTCTTTTTTCCTCGTCCAGCAAAAAGGCACCAAGTACCAAACCTGCTGTTCTAGACCTGACCTCTTTGAGCAAAGATCCCATCTTCCTAACATAATAATCTTTGTAATAGTCATCTATAATAAATCTTTGCTGTAAACAAAGATAAATTTCAGTTAGAAGGCCAAGAGCAAAGATCCCGCCTGCATTTCTTCGCTACCAACATCCTTATTAGCACCAACATCATTCTCCATTCCCATGTGTTCTTCTTCCACATCGTTATCAGCATTAACATCAATTTCAATCCCAATATCTTCCTCTTCCACAACTTTCTTGGACTGTAAATCTTCAAATTCTTGCTCCTCCAAATCTGAAAAAGTATCATTCAAGTCCCTGATTAGAACATTGGGACAGGGCCCCGATCCCAGTTTCCTCTTCACTCCCTTTCGTGCTGGTTTAGCCTTATCAACAGCTCTCTTAGATTGTACAGTTTGAGATAATACTGACTTGTTGGATCGTAACGAGATGATTCTGCCCTTAGTGAACTGCAACATAAACTACAATAAATTAACACAAAGGACATGATAAAGAAATTGAACATTAATAACATTCACTGAAATCCAATTTGAGTTTTTACCTTGTTCTTGTCCTTCGCCATTTCAACCAGTCTTGAGATTATGCTCCAGCAAAATGAGGTTACACAAAAGAAGAATATTGACCTGTCTAAGAGATAATAGCAGCTATCCCTGTAAACATCAAACACCAAAAAAAAAAAAATCCATCAAGATACATATCAAACCCCATTTAATAACCAACATAAAGGGAAAAAACCACATACATTTCATCAAACAAACAAACTAAAAAAAAAAAATCAACGACTATTGAAACAACTCTAAAACTAAAAACCCAAATCTTACCAGTAAATCCCTAGAAAATTAACAAAAGCACCATAACTATCAAAAATTCAAACCCCATCAGTATTACATACACTTAATCATATTAAACATCAAATCAAAAAGATAATCAGTGAAACCCTACAAAATTAAAAAATCCCCAAATCTTACTAGTAAAACCCTAGAAAATAAAACACTATAACAATTAAAGATTCAAACCCATCAATAATACATATACCTCATCATATTAGACATCAAATCAAAAAGAAAATCAGTAAAACCCTAGAAAATTAAAAAATCCCCAAAAATGCACTTACAGTAGTAGAGAAGGAGAAACAGATTTATCTACTTGCTGTAGCTAGTAAAGGGATTCGGCTGAGAGTTGATGGGAACGACAGAAGGAAATCGTCGATTGAAGCTCTTCTATGAAATTAGATAGGAACGAGAGAAGAAAAAATGGGAGTGAATGCTTTTCTCTGAAATTAGATGAAAGTGGTAGAGAGAGAGGGAGAAAGGGGGACTAAGAGTTGGATGCTTTTTCTTCTAGGTGCTTCCCTTCCTCTATTTGAGACATCTGTCCTATTAGTAAAAAAAAACGTACCCATCGAAAGAAAAAGTGAAATATTTGGGCGGGCTGGGAGGGAAGATTTAGAAAAAGTGAAAATTTTGGGCGGGCTGGGAGGGAAGATAAATAAATAATTGGACGATTATGATGTAAATTATGATGGGAGATTGAAAAATAAGAAGAAATTGATAAATAGACCTTCTACAACCCCTTAAGAGTCGTCGTAGAGGTATAAACACTTTTGCTAAATATTTCTCATTTCTGCTAGATTTTATTCACTTCTGCAAAAAAATCTCACTTCTGCTAAAAATTATTTTGGTCTACGGTTCTGCTAAAATTTTCTCACTTCTACTAAATTTTTCTCACTCTGCTAAAAACTATTTTCTCTAACACCCCCACTAAATTCTAGAAATTTAGGCCTTTTGAGATTGGGTAGAAATATCCAAAAGAGGGTTTGTTTAAGGTTTCAGAGAATATTCTTATGGAATCTTACCTGTAAAGGGTTCATCTTTACGAGTTTCTATCATATATCCTGCTAAATTTGGAGTGAGAACCACTTCGGACACTGAGGGTTCATGGTTCGTATGCCCTTGAACCACATTTGAAGCTAAAAATGACACATGAGCTCCACCTTTACGAGTTTCTATGATATATCCTGCTAAATTTGGAGTTAGAATCGCTTCGAACACTGAGGGTTCATGGTTTGTATGCCGTTGAGCCACATTTGAAGCTAAAAGTGACATATGAGCTCCATCTTTACGAGTTTCCATGATATATCCTGCTAAATTTGTAGTTAGAACCACTTCGGACACTGGGGGTTCATGGTTCGTATGCTCTTAAACCACATTTGAAGCTAGAAATGACACATGAACTCCACCTTTACTAGTTTCTATGATATATATCCTGCTAAATTTGTAGTTAGTCCCACTTTGGACACCGAGTGTTCATGGTTCTTTCTCGAAGTCGCCAAAAAAGGGTTTGTTTAAGATTTCAGAGAATATTCCGATGGAATCTTACCTATAAATGGTTGGATTCATCGTTCTTACGAAGTTTTCGGCTTATAGTAGTCAATTCGCTGTCAAGTTTGGAGCTCGGAGCCACTTTCTTTTTCGAAGTCGCCAGAAAATGGTTTGTTTAAGGTTTTGGAGAAGATTACATGGAATCTTACCTATTAATGGTTGGATTCCTCGTTCTTACCAAGTTTCCGACTTATAGTAGTCAACTCGCGGCCAAGTTTCGAGCCTGGAGCCACTTTCTTTCTCGAAGTCGCCAGAAAAGGGTTTGTTTAAGGTTTCAGAGAATATTCCATGGAATCTTACCTATGAATGGTTGGATTCATCATTCTTACGAAGTTTCCGACTTATAGTAGTCAACTCGCGGCCAGGTTTCAAGCTCGGAGCCACTTTCTTTCTCGGATCAACACTGAGCTTCATATTTATCGATTTCGATGATGTATCCTGCTAAGTTTGAAGTCATAACTCTCCAGGAGCTTCTTGGTTCATAGTTTGTATGACGTTATACCATGTTTGAAGTTCGATTTCGATGATGTATGATGTTCAGTTTGAAGTTAGAACCCCTCTGGAGCTTTTTGGTTCGTAGTTTGTATGTCTTTATAGCAAATTTGAAGTTCGAATCGACACTGAGCTTCACATTTATCGATTTCGATGATACATCCTGCTAAGTTTGAAGTCTAAACCCTCCCGGAGCTTCTTTGTTCATAGCTTGCATGGCGATATAGCACATTTGAAGTTTGAATCGACACTGAGCTTCATATTTATCGATTTCGATGATATATCCTGCTAAGTTTGATGTCTGAACCCTCCCGGAGATTATTAGCTCATAGTTTGCATGTCGTTATAGCACATTTAAAGTTTGAATCGACACTGAGCTTCATATTTATCGATTTCGATGATATATCCTGCTAAGTTTGAAGTCAGAACCCTCCCAAAGCTTCATGGTTCATAGTTTGTTTGTCGTTGCACTGAATTTGAAGTTCAAATCGACACTGAGCTTCATATTTATTGGTTTAGATGATGTATCATGCTAAGTTTGAAGTCAGAACCCTCCCGGAGCTTCGTGGTTCATAGTTTGTTTGTCGTTATACTGAATTTGAAGTTCAAATCGACACTGATCTTCATATTTATCGGTTTAGATGATGTATCATGCTAAGTTTGAAGTCAGAACCCTTCCGGAGCTTCTTGGTTCATAGTTTGTATGCTTCTTGAGTCTACCAGTGTGAACTAAAGCTACTTCATGACCTTTATGACTAGTCGAAATTACTTCATGACCTATGTGACTAGTCGAAATTCAAACCGGAAACACAAAGAGAAAGCACAAAATCACAATGAAAAAACACAAAGAAAACACACTTACATTAATCCGTATGACAGTCTTAAATTGATAATCCGGCCAATAGAAATCCAACTACATCTGATCCAACGATCATGATTGCATCTTTATGAAGTCATACGGATTACCACTTGAAAGATCTAAAACAATCTAAATTTGTCGCAATAAGTTGTGTGTAGCGCGATGTTTCCCACCAAAAATTTCGCCCAACTTTCTTTCCCCCCACCAGAAACCTAATTATTCACTCTCTAAACTAACCCCCACTCTCTTTGTTAGTCTTTCCTTCCTCTATCTCCAACTCGCCGAGACAAACTCCTTTTGTAAATTTAACAGAGAGAAATAGTAGTCCAGTAAGACGAAATAGCTGCGGTTCTTTGTTTTTCTTTCACTATCTTTCTGTTACTTCAACAATGATGAATATTTATTTTTAAGTTGAAATACAAGGTTTTGAAGTTATGATTTTGTTATTTTTTCTTGAACTTATATCAAATTTGTACGAATCTTTGTTAAATTGGGCATTTTGTAGTTAGGATTTCTACAAATCTCTTTGAAAATTTGAGATTTTGGAGTTAGGGGTTTTACAAATCTCTGGTAAAATTAAAGATTGTGGAGGTAGGGTTTCTAATCTCTGTTAAAATTAGAGAATTTGGAGTCTGTTAAAATTGAAGATCCAGAGTTAGAAATTGTACAAATCTCTGTAATCTCTTCTTCGTTTTCTTTTTTTACACACCGATGTGGTTTTGTACAAATACTTTGTTGTGAAATTTGAAGTTTTAGTATCAAAGCTTAGGGTTAGGGTTTAAATATTTTTTTTTTTTGACAGAACAATTGTGTTCAATTTGGGGTTTATCTTTCTTAGAATCTCAAGATTCACAGTTTTGATTGTTGTTGCTCAGAAATGGTAAATGGGCTCAAAGGTGTAGAACTGACTTTTCCAGTATCACCACATAATTTCTCCTCCAGCATCACATCTCCAGTTATTAACCCACCAAAATCCTCCCCTTGCCTATCACTTATCCATGAACCTAAGTCTGTATCACCTTCACCAGCACCAGTTTGAGACCTTCCTAAGTTTGCAACACCTTCAGCAGCACCAATTGCAAACCCTCTTAAATCTACATCCCCTCATCAGCACCAATTGCAAACCCATCGATGTATTCAGACCAACATACTTTCAAAACCGAGTGAATTTTGAGTTTAAAATTGGGGAAATCTTGAGTTCTTTTTCACCTTGAATCAGCACGGAGGAGTTTCCTTTAATTTCACAGGCCTTTAGAATACAGTTGATGCTACGTCCCCAAGCCTTTGTCTTGGTACTGCCCTATCTGGTGTAAATCTTTTCACTGTAAGTTATATTATTAAAGTCAAAATGAATTATGGCTTTGATTGATTTTATGAGAATTGTTTCTTGTAAATTTGCTTTTTGGGTAGTGATTGCTTAGTCATTGTTTTATGAATTGCTCTAGGTTTCGTTTTCCTGCTGTTCCAATCAGTGAAGATTTTGACCATTTTTTGTTGATGTTTATATTTCAACCACAGATCTGCCACGAGTTTGAGCGGTTCAGCACATATCTGCCCGATACTAAAGTTGTTGTGTCCTATGGTGGTGTTAACATTAAGATCCCCAATGAATTATTGAAAAATGAGTGCCCTCATGTTGTTTTGGGTACTCCTGGGAGATACTTGCATCGGCCTGGGGTAAGGACCTTGCCTTAAAGAATGTTAGGCACTTCATCCTTGATGTGTGTGATAAAATGCTGGAGTCTCTTGGTATGGTTCTTTGCAAATAGTCAGGCTTGGAACACTATTGGTCCAAACCTTTCTATCTGTTTTCTTGATTGCTTATATGCCAATAATCAGTTTATTGCCTATAAGTTTATTTTTCTCAAAAGTTATCTCGTTGTTCTGTAAATTGTGTAGACATGTGAAAAGATGTACAGGAGATCTTCAAGATGACTCCTCGTGATAAACAAGTCATGATGTTTTCGGCCACACTCAATAAGGAAATTCGTCCAGTCTGCAAGAAATTCATGCAAGATGTAATATCCTGTGGCCAGTGCCCCTCAATTTCTAAAGTTGCCTTTTGAGACCAGTTCTTTGTAGTGGTTAGATTTGGTGGACTCTACTTCATGATTATGCATGCTTTTGTCATGCAAGGATCAGATGTGAGTCTAATAAATCCTGTACTTGTTGTCTAGCATTTGATTGAATCAAATTTGTAGTTGGTACATCATGTAGCTTCTTCAGTTGGACAAAAATTATAACCTTTCTGTGTGTGATTTGTATGGTGCTCAAAGAACTGCTCCCTGTTCTCTTTGTTTATTCTTTGCCAGGTCTCAAGGGATTGGTAGCTTCAATATTATTGGATCTCATGTCCTCAGGCCTTGGTCTTGGTGCTGCCTTTTCTGGAGTAATCTTGTCACTGTAAGGTAATAGTATTAAAGTGAAAAATGAATGATGGCTTTGATCGATTTTATGAGAATTGTTTCTTGCCTTCTCTTTTAGATATCAATATGTGTAAGGATTTAGTAGATAAAGTAGAGTGTAGATGCCAAAATGTACTCTTGGATCTCTACATCTTTTTAACTCGGGAAGGATAGAAAAAGTAGTTTGTAGACGCAACCTTAACATTTCTCAATTCATCACTGTTGTGTAGGTTCATCTAGTCTGGATAAGGAACTGGAATATCGATAAGTGGAGTTGGAGATAAAGATGGGATGGTAGGGAGTGGAATCGGAGCACGAGCTGGTTTGGTTAGGATTGGGATAGGAGCTAGAGCTAGCGCACTTGGAGCTGGAATGGATACATTGCAACTAGAATTGTGCTTGTTGGTAGTGGATTCAGAAAATTAAGGAAGTTTGTAGGAAAATTCAACTGTTTGCTTAAACAATTAACGTGGCTTCATTGTATATGCTTTTCCCCTACTGTTCAACTAGCACAAAAAGCTAGCTAATTGTCATCTACGATATTTTATCAATAGGAAACAAATTTCAGTTATGTTTGTCATGGACTTGGTTTCAGGGTGTTGTTTGTATAAATGGATATTGTATTATTGAAGGATATGTCTGGTAGTTAGAATTCAGATCTTGTACGAGTGTTGGGGTTGTATATTGAAATGCAGGAATGGCAATTGATACAACTTAGAAGAGATGCAATTTGCAGGAGTTCCGGATTAACTTGCATCTAAGTTGTATGGGAGAGCCACATTTTGCCTAGCTAAATAAAAAAATCGAACACGACCAATGTAACTTTAAAATCTTCAAGAATGGTTGATTGTTTAATCGCGCACCCAAAATGCGCGAGTTCAAATCACCACCACATTTTTTTTAGGAGTAAAATGAATACTCCACAATACAACTCTATTTAAGTGTCGTAATACCATAAAAACACTACCTTTTCTTAAAACGTTGTCAAGTTCTATTTTGGTCACGACTCTTTTTAATAAGAGTTTGCCAGTAATATATGTTACGACGTTTCATAGGGTAAAGGTAGTTAAAGATGCAACATTTTACAACATATAAGAAAAACGTCGTGAAATAACAGTTGTAAAAAGGGGGTTTTCCTGTAGTGAAAGGACGAAAGTTGCAGAGAAAAAGAAAGAAGAGAGTAAAAAGAAAATAGAAGAAGACGTGCAGCAGTAAATAATTTTTTTTATCCCAACTCCCAAGATATCTCCTCCCATCAGCATTAATTAAGAATGAGCGGATAAAAAGAGGCGGTTATTAAGGACGTGTCAAATAACGAGTGAAATAGATAACACGTGTAGGCGGTAAAGCCGAAAGTACGGAAAAATGTCGGTCGATAAGAATACGATGAGATGAACTGGTGCGGCAAAATAAATTAGAGTTTTCTCATACCGCACTCTCTACCAAAAGAGCGATATGAGAAGAGGCAAAATGTGGGTACAAAATACCGCACACTCATCTAGTATGCGAAGTAACTCCATTGGTAGCAAGCGAATACGACCGCATACAACATATCCAAAATGACGAACCAGATGACATCACCTAGTCACGAGTAAAGTGTGAAGAACTGTGCGGCAATGAAGAAATCGTGCCTTAATGATAGAAGTCTATGCGACATTGATGCGCGTCAGATCCGAAATTAGGGGCTTTATTAGCTGTCCTCCACTATGTAAATTCCTATATAAGGAGCCGAGCGCCCTTGTGTGAGGGAGAGATATTTTTGGTGAGCCAAGATAAGATATTTAAGAGAGAGAGAGAGTTATTTGCTTCCCAAGTTAGGGTTTTCCCTCATCATCTTTGTACTTGTTCTAAGATTTAATAAAAGATTTCGAGTATTTCATGATGGTTTCTTAGATTACTTCATAGATTATCAATAGGGTGTGGTTGTAGGATTTCCTGCAACTACACTATACATGTTAATGTCTGCATTACAACAATAACAAAACATCGAGCTGGACAGGTGAGGGAATGAACGTAATAGCAGCCTACATGTAACACAGAGTGTACTGCAGCATCAATCAAATTTAAGATAAAGCTATGACTTAGGTGGCTTCGTGAGTTCGATGTACAAGCATATAATGATCAGATGAGTGACAACCCTGCTCTTGATTGATCACCGTAGTTGTAACTGGGCAAGCTTGTGACTAGAGCTTGCAACCCATTGGCCTTACTTCTGAAGTTTTTGTTACCTGTTTACTGCGAAGGAAAGAAAAGGCTTAAAACAAGCCATAACAAGAAAAGTGATAAGGACACGGAATTGAAGTTCAAGATCCACAAAAAGAAAGTTTCAAAATATTATCGCTAACGCGATCCCCATTACATTGATACATTACATTGATACATGAGAATAATCCAAACATAAAAAGTTTCATAAGCATGTCAAATTGGCAACCAATATAACTAAGAAATCAACTCAAGAACATACAATTTTCCTGTGGCCTAAGAACTAGTTTTCTCTTTGTAACCATAAATAAATGAAGGATGTAAGAGGAAAAAGCATACCCTAGATTCATTCCCAACCAAATTGATCAGGACTACGTAGCTAACAACCTAACACAGTAGGGATTGCTTGTTAACCATAACGTAACACCTCAAGGATCAAAGCTCAAATTATGATCCCCATGTTCATAGAATACATAAACGATTTTTTTTGTATCTACACCTAGCATCAGCTTCCTCAAAACCGACTTACCCAAAAGGGAAAAACTGATGAATGACATCAGAGTGTGCGTGTGACTACTTTAACAAGTGATCAACCAACAAATGACCAAGCAGCTAGCAATAACCCCGTTTTCAGCATACAACAAATTTAAATGAACAAACCAACAATCCTTTTGTGGTTATGGGAGTTGACAATACTTAGGAAACAGTTCTAAATGAAGAAAAAAAAGCGACTACAATCAAGCTTATACCCTAACTTAGCAGAGAAAAAACAACCACTTGAATGTTGCAATAAGAGAATTTTTATTTTACAATAGGTGTTGTTATGATGTTATCCCTATTCTCATAATAAGGATCTTAAGGTATAATGAACAGGTACTGCAAGATGGAATCTGTTCGGCTATAAAAGATAGAGCAGACAAACCAAATTACCTTTTATTCCAATTATCCGGAAGTCAACTACTTGAACATGAAGAAGAATACATAGACTTTTCCAACAACCAGGCATTCAATATAAAAATAGTTCTTATTAACGTCAACATCTTTACATGATCAACATATTATCATATCAATCCGTTAATATCCTTGCACAAGAAAGAACAAAAAACTCACTAACAAACAAACAAACAAAAAAAACTCTTTAATTTACAACTTACCAAATGGAAATCATCCATGGGGTTTATGTATTTGTTGTTGAGATGTTAACTTGATAAGAGATTGAAGCTTAGAAATTGCAGAGGCTTTATGAGGTGGACATTTAGAAAGAGCAATCTGCAAAGATTGAAGAGCTTCATCAAGTTTCCCAGATGCTAAAGCCGCACAACCATCTTTATAAGCTTCATCTGCCATCCTAACATCAAGTTGATCCTGTTTAGTTTCATTACTATTTGAATTTATCTTTGATGATGAAGTAGAAGAGGTTGATTTAAGGAGTGCATAAGCATGAGAATATTCAGAAGCAGCAATGGCTGCATCAATTTCTGCCATTAAAGCTTCTGGCGTGTGTGAAAGATCTTCATTCCATCGTATACACTCCAATTACGAAATCCTTTTCCTCTACCCGAATCACTACCAGAACCCATTTCCTACTCTCTCTTTCCGCCCTCTCTCTCTCTCTGAAACAGATTAGTAAGTATTATCCTTGATGATATTGTTAACCTTGACTCAATCGCTTCCACATACACCGTCGGATATTAGCAGTTTACTTGGAGATTATTATCAAACCTACTCGAATGGGTCACGACTCACAAGTGAGTAAATTCAATTTCACCTCATTAGAAAGAGTTTTGTTTTTGTTTTTGTTTGTTGTCCTTCAACTACTAGAGAAAGGTCTAGCAGCAGAAAAAAAGGACCAAGGCTTTGTTCCTTGAGAGTTGAAAGAAGCAGCACAGCACAGGGGCATCCGTGCATGTATCATTCAAATCACAAGATTACCAAAACTTTTGGTGTAGCGAACTCCTGGAGAATATACACAGTTTCATTGATGCATACCGCCATGCTACTTGTAAGCACAATATTAGGACCAGAGCAGAGAAGCACATTATAAAATAAATAGACAGTAAGAAAAGAAGAAAAAAAAAAAAAAGGATAATGATGGTAATGACATTGTTAGAGCATAGCTCGGTTGAACTCACCAAGTGTTGGTATGTCAAGTTTGGTTGTCATACTTTAGTATCAAAACTCATCTAGAGTCGCTTGATTAAATACTAGAGTCAACTTCGTTTAGGTTAGACTATAAATTCAAGGAATGTTGAGACATACAAGTATTACTCCGAAGACATGAAGAATGTGAAGAAGTAACTAACTACAACAACGACATAATCCTTCCACTTGAGGTTAGTAATATTGACTTGAACTGTTTCATTCCTAACGTATCTTTCAAGTCGTGCTATATTGAAAACATAACTGCGAAGTTGTATATACTGTACATATTGTATATAATACTCTAGTGATGTGACATGATCATAATAGTATGATCATAGTATAAAGGAATTATACTACGAAGTATTACGCTTATATTTTGAACTTCGTAGATATGACATCGACATAATCTTGTATTTAGTGTTATGATTATGTGAATGGGTTATGGTGAAGATTTCATCCTAGGAAACAATGCTTTACATTTGTTTAAAGGAAGTACATTCATGAACTTGTTTCGTGAATCGAATGGGATATCAATAGGTTTATTGGTCCGACTATTCATTGCATATCTTTGGATGACCAATATGTGTGAGTTGGTAAAACCGATCTTAACTTTGTTATGTATCTTGGTATAACCGATCACAATGCGTAGAATTATGATTTGGTATGACCGGTCCTGTTAATTGGTGTAACCGATCCTAAGTAATCACTATGAGATGGTATGATCGATTCTTGTAATTGGTGTGACTGATCCTAGTAATTGGTGTGTTTCGATCCTAGTGACTGGTGTGCCCGATCATAAGTAGGTACCATAATTAGGTATAACCGATCCTAGTGATTGGTATAACCGATCCGAACCCATGTATATGACTTGGTAGGACCGATCACAACTATCCATTGTGATTTGGTATGACCAACCACATAGTAGTCTTGGAATACTGGCGAACCAATCCTAAACTTGTTTGGAAGTGTGGTATAACCGACTCCAAGAAGCAAATCCATGTAAATATGAAATAAGGATTTGCAGTGAAAAGATGTCAACATACTTTGAACACGAGCAATAACTCTTATCATTTATTTTTCAAAGATATTTCTTGGTACTCAAGGTGATCCTGTGACGAAATAAATTAAGAATCTTTTAATTAAGGTTTATTGTTTTATATGCTTTAATTACCAGAATTAATGCATAGCTCTAGAAAATAAAAATTAGTAATGTGCATTTACTAATTGGAGATTTTCTATTGAGAGATTTCAGATATATTGGACAAGCATTTATTGGAATTAGGAAAACCGAATTTGCCATTCATTGCATATCTTGAGAATATTTTCGGTTTTGGAAATTCCTTGGTGTCCAAACATCCTTGGTCTATAAATACCTAAGTTTGGATTTCTAACAAACTATCCTAAGAGCTAGGCAAACTTCATTTCTTGTTGGTTTTGGTAGAGCCGTCTATTCGGAGAGGAAAGTATCCTAATTAGCTGAAATCTCTTACGACCGCTCATTTAAAGACTTCTGTGGGATCAAGAAGTTCTACGAGTACCGTTGGTGGGAAACTAGATAATTGCAGTGTTATTAGTTTTCGATTTGATTTGATTGACTAACTGTTGTTGAAATTTTGATTGCACCTAGTTTGTTTGTGCTTGAGAATCATCTCTTCTGATATAAGATTCACTCAGACTAGATAAAAGTATCGACGGGATCTTTCGAATTGTTGTTATATCTAAAGACATCTTGTCATAATCCATTGTTAACAGACTCCGTTCTATGCGTGATTGATCACAAGAGATTCAAGTGGTGTTGTGCAGGTTTTGAAGATAAAAAAAGATTTGAAGACGAAGAAGATTTCTTATTAGTTTTCGTATCTTGTGGATTTAGTGCACAAACCTTGATCGGCTGGGATCCAACTAGAATCGATTTATCTTTGATAGATCTTATTGATTAGTTGCGTGAGATCGACATTTTCTATATTTCTCTTTGAGATATATATTGATTGAGTGCGATTCTATACTTGATTATTTTAGTAGTTAAAGTTAGATTGATCTAACCATACAAAGGAGTTTATTAAATTAAACGGAAGAGCCTTTGTCAACGACTCATCTATATCTTAAGAAAGATTGATTAGAGTGGTTACCAAACAAATTCTTCCTTTGCTGTTTGGAATACGATCCAAAGGACTTGCTATTCACGTGCATGACTCTAGAAGTCGAAGTCGCAGGGATACTGAGGGAACAAAGTAGCTAGGGGTAGTCTCTTGGTCTCAACTATACGAAGTTAGTATTAGATTTTGTATAGCGGCTTAATTCTGAGAGTATTCAAAACTAGACTAGGTTCCGGGGTTTTTATGCATTTACAGTTTCCTCGTTAACAAAATCTTGTTGTGTCTTTTACTTTGATTTCCACATTATAATTGTTATTATAATTAAGTAAGATACACAAGTACGTTAACTCCGCAAATACTTGATAGTGATCCTATAGAGTTTGGTTATTACCCAGCCTATTATTAAGTAACACACTTTGTTGTCGTATTGTCTCGATCTTGTATCCATAGTCAATCACACAAGCTATCTTGTTGTTGTATTGTATCGATCATGTATCCATAGTCAATTACACAAGCTATCCTGAAGAATGTGAAGAAATAGCGAACTACAACGACGACATCATCATTCCACTTGAGGTTAGTAATATTGACTTGAACTGTTTCATTCCTAACATGTCTTTCAAGTCGTGTTATATTGAAAACATAACTGTGAAGCTGTATATACTGTATATTTTATATAATACTCTAGTGATGTGACATGATCATAATAGTATGATCATAGTATTAGGGAATTAGACTACGAAGTATAACGCTTATCTTTTGAACTTCGTAGATATGACATCGACATAAACTTGTATATATTGTTATGATTATGTGAATGGGTTATGGTGAAGATTTCATCATAGGAAACAATGTTTTACATTTGTTTAAAGGAAGTACATTCATGAACTTGTTTCGTGAATCTAAAGGGAAATCAATAGGTTTATTGGTCCGACTATTCATTGCATATTTTTGGATGACCAATATGTGTGAGTTGGTAAAACCGATCTTAACTATGTTATGTATCTTGGTATAACTAATCACAATGCCTGACTTATGATTTGGTATGACTGGTTTTTAATAATTGGTGTAACCGATCCTAAGTAATCACCATGTGTTGGTATGATCGATCCTTGTAATTGGTGTGAGCGATCCTAGTAATTGGTGTGACCGATCACGAATATTGTGTAATTGATCCTTGTATTTGGTAACCAGTCCTAATAACTGGTGCAACCGGTCCTGGTAACTGGTGTGACCGATCACAAGTATTTCCATATTGAGGTATAACCCATCCTAGTGATTGATGGAACCGATTGAATCCATGTATGTGATTTGGTATTTGATCAATCACATAAGTTGTCTTGGAATATAGAGAAACCAATTCTAAACTTGTTTGGAAGTGTGGTATGACCGATTCCAAGAATGTAAATCCATGTAAATATGAAATAAGGATTTACTGTGAAAAGATGTCAACATACTTTGAACACGAGCAGTAACTCTTATCATTTGTTGTTCAAAGATATTCCTTAGTACTCAAGGTGATCATGTGCCGAAATAAATTGAGAATCTTTTAATTAAGGTTTTTGGTTTTATATGCTTTAATTACCAGCAAGTAAATGCATATCTCTAGAGAATAAAAATTAGTAATGTGCATTTACTAATTGGAGATTTTCTATTGAGAGATTTTGGAAATATTGGACAAGCATTTATTGGAATTAGGAAAACCGAATTTTTCCATTCATTGCAAATCTTGAGAATATTTTCGGTTTTGGAAATTCCTTGATGTCCAAACATCCTTGGTCTATAAATACCTAAGTTTGCATTCCTAGCAAACTATCCTAAGATCCAGGTAAACTTCATTTCTTGTTGTTTCTGGTGAAGCCGTCTATTCGGATAGGAAAGTATCCTAATTAGGTGAAATCTCTTACGACCGCTTGTTTAAAAACTTCTGTGGGATCAAGAAGCTCTACGACTACCGTTGGTGGGAAAGTAGATAATTGCAGTGTTATTAGTTTTCGATTGATTTGATTGACTAACGATTGTTGAAACTTTGATTGCACCTAGTTTGTTTATTCTTGAGAATCTTCTCTTCTGATATAAGATTCACTCAAACTAGATCGAAGTATCGACGGGATCTTTAGAACGGTTGTTAGATCTAAATACATCTTGTGATAATCCATTGTTAACAGACTCCGTTATGTGCGTGATTGATCACAAGAGATTCAAGTGGTGTTGTGCAGGTTATTGAAGATTAAAGAAGATTTGAAGAAGAATAAGATTTCTTATTGGTTTTCGTATCTTGTGAATTATGTGCACAAACCTTGATCGGATGGGATCCAACTAGAATCGGATTCATTCAATTGATTAGTTGCGTGAGATCGGCATCGCTTTGTAGTTTCTCCTTGAGATCTATATTGATTGATTGCGAATCTAGACTTGACTATTTCGATAGTTAAAGTTAGATTGATCTAACCAGGCAAAGGAGTTTATTAGATTGAACGGAAGAGCCTTTGCGTATGACTTAAGATATCTTTATCTTGAAAATAATCTTAGAAGTTGTTACCAAACAGATTTGTTGTTCATTTACTGTTTGGAATACGATCCAAAGGAATTATACTAGTGCGTGACTCTTGAAGTCGGAAGCGCAGGGATACTGAGGGAACTAAGTAGCTAGAGGTATTCTGCTTGGTCTCAACTATAAGAAGTTGGTTTAGAATTTGTATAGCGGCTTAATTATGAGAGTATTCAATTCTGGACTAGGTCCCGGGGTTTTTCTGCATTTGCAGTTTCCTTGTTAACAAAATCTTGCTGTGCCATTTACTTTACTTTTCCGCATTATAATTGTTTTATTATAATTAAAGTAAATTGCATTTTACGTTAACTCCACATTACTTGATAGTAATCCTATAGAGTTTGGTTAAGTCCGAAGCTATTATCAAGTAACATACTTTGTTGTCGTATTGTCTCGATCTTGTATCCATAGTGAATCACACAAGTTATCTTGTTGTTGTATTGTCTTTATCTCGTATCCATAGACAATCACACGAAGTGTGAACTGAATTGTTGCATTGTCTCGACTCTTTCCATAGACGATCACTTTCGGTAGAGGACTTGTAGGTTGAAACAAAAAGATTGTGGTGTATTTGGGTACCCTCGTTTTTTCATTGTTGGATACAACTTGATTGATTCTTGGATATTGGTCTTTGGTACCGTCCAAGTGATCTCTTTGTGATTAGGTTCACGGATTTGTTTCTATAAACGTTCTAATCGCAAGAGAGGGAGATATTATTCTTTGATTGAGTTTAACTCTCGGATTTGTATTGAGTTTGTCCATACAGATTTCCTAAGAAAAAAGTGGTGGTACCCCGCATTTTCAGTTACTCTGATCTGTCTGGTCAATTAATCAATTTTAATAAATCAGCCATCCATTTCAGTAAAGGTAACTCTGAATTAAGAAGACAAATTTGTATGCACAAGTTTGGTGTAGAGGAAATGAAGGAAGATGATAAGTATCTGGAATCTATCCCCTTAATTCTGATTTCAGAATATCAAGTTTTGATTTCTTGGTTGATAAATTTAATTCCAGACTCGCAGGTTGGAAACAACATTACTTAAATCCGGCAAGAAGAACAGTTCTTACAAATTTTGTGCTATCTTCAATCCATATTTTTTTCATAGTTTTTGTATCCTTTCAAAGGGAGTAACCAATCGCATTGAAAGAATTCATAGGGATTTCTGGAATGGACATTTTATTGATCAAAGAAAGTTGCATTTTGTAAATTGGAAAAAAACTTCGCTTCATAAAAAAGATGGTGGTTTAGGAATTCGAAATATTGAATTGGTAAATAAATCGTTGGTTTGTAAATTGGCTTGGACATTTCAGGAGAATATGAATGCTAAGTGGGTTCAATTGTTCTCTGCCAAATACCTGCAAGATCACACTTTCTGGAATGCATATGCTAATAAAAGGGGTTCATCCATCTGGCATGGTCTAATGACAGTGAGACCGATTCTGGAAAATAGGATCTTCTGGCAAATATCTTCTGGCATAAATATAAGGATTTGTGAAGATCCTTGGATCCCTAATCAGGTGAGTCATCTTCTTCCGCTGGCAGATAATATGCCTGAAAATACCGTGCATGTTTCGGATTTAATATTGCATGATAATAATAGTTGGAATGAGAATATTGTCCAGCATTTATTTAGCCAGAATATCTCGTAGGAAATTCTGAATATCTTTTTAAATGGAAACAATGCTCAAGATACGCTAATCTGGTCTCCTACAGTTAATGGGAAATTCTCTACTAAATCTTGTTATAAGATTCTGACTGAAGACATTCCTTCTTCTTCGGCAATAAATGAATTCCCATGGCAAAGATTTTGATCTTTCTATTTTATCCCTCCGAAGATATTGATATTTGCTTGGAAGTTAATTCACAATGGTTTACCAGTTAAACACAATCTTAAAAGATTTGTTTCTCATATTGATCCAAGATGCACCATGTGTAATCAAGAGGATGAAACCTCAGAGCATTTATTCTTTCATTGTCCTTGGTCGTCTACAATACTTGAGAACATCTTCTTGGACTTCTCACATCTATCGGTAAATCAAAATTCAAGGGATATCCTTATTAGTTGGATGGAAGAGGCAGAATTATTCAAGTTTACAATGGGGTTGTGTACCATTTGGAACATATGGAAAATGAGGAATGACATGGTTTTTTCCAATGCTTCATTTTCTGCGAGCATGGTGATTAAGAAAGCTCAGACTGATTTTAAAGCTTGTACTCGAGAAAATCCAAGATTTACCGATTCAGTTTATGATCCAATTATATGGCAACCTCCAGAAAATGGCTTCTGTAAAATCAATGTGGACGATGCGTTTACTCCAAACAAAGGTGCAACAGGTGCTATTATTCAAGACCACAAAAGAAGATTTTTAGGTTATGAAACTACAACTTTTGATGCAACCTCCGCTCTATATGCAGAGACAAAAACAGTCCTTCTTGGTATTCATCTGGCAAAGAGATTACAATTGAAAAAGGTAATTATAGAGGGAGATGCTTCTAATGTTCGACAAGCAATTCTTGGGGATACAGGTGACATCCCTTGGAGCATCAACTCTCTGGTTCTCCATATTGGAGATGAAGCTAGCTGTTTTGAAGACATTATATTTGTTCCTGTTCCCAAAAGCGTAAATGTTTTGGCACATGACCCATGTCAGTTTGCTAAACATAACCAACAATGTAAATGTTTTTAGATTTTTATTTTAGATGGGGGATAATTCGCGCATTTGCTATTATATCATGACACCCATAACCAATTTTCTATCTTAGGTTTCTTTTTGAAGTCATTTCGGTCATTTACGGAAGTTGCAGACTCTCTCTCTCTCTCACACACACACGCACTCAACATCCCAAACCCCAAACAGACCGTTTCCAATGGATTCTTTAATCAGAGCCGGAACTCATATTCATGGAGTTACATTATCTCCATCTCCGAATTCGATTAAAAAACAACCTTGTTATTCGAATCTTCATTTACCCTCAAATTCACGTCCTAACAAGTTCAGTATTAGGGTTTCATCTTCACTGAATAATGCTGCCGAAGGTGAAAGAAACCCTATAATCAGAAAGATAAAGAGTACAGCTGGAACCGTCATCATATCAGCAGCGACTGCATTGATGATTGGGAAGTTATCTACCCTACCTGCAAGAGCAGAATCTCCCATACCCGTTGTTGAAAAATTAAAAGAAGAAACCCTAAGTCAAGAACCGGAGATAACAACTGAGTCGAAGTTACCTCAGTTTCTTGAATCTAGTCCAGAAGCAATCAATGCCCTTAAATCTTTGGTTGAACAAAAATTAGATATTGGAGAAGATGAGGAAGCTTTAGCAATTTTGAAACGCATAGTTGAAGCTCAACCAAAAGAAGTTCAATGGAAATTTATGATGGCTAGACTTTTGAATGAATTAGGTCGAATTGCGGAGTCACGAGTGGTTTTCGATGAGATTTTGAGGGAAGATCCTCTCTGCTATGAAGCTCTTTTACAGAATTCTTTATTGATGGATCAAAATGGAGAAGGAGAAGCTGCAGTTCATCGTCTTGAAGGTGCTCTTAAACTTGCTTTAGAAGAACACAAGCACGAATCGGCTCGTGAAATCAGGCTTATTATGGCTCAACTTCAGTTTCTTCAGAGGAAAGTGGAGAATGCATTGAATAGTTATAAGGTGTTAGCAAATGAGGATCCATCTGATTACAGGCCATTCTTCTGCTTAGGTTGTATCTATACCTTGCTTGAGCTGAATGACGAAGCCAAAGCGCAATTTGCAAAATGTCATGAACTTAAACCAGAAAAATTTGAGGTTAAAGGATATGTGCAGTCACCAGTTTCGAGGTCGAAGTTATTTTCAGTAAGTTCGGATGTTTCTTGAGCTCGTTCTTGCTACCCAGCACTTTGGAACCATGAATAGTGAGTGAGGTTAGTTCTATTGAGACTACTGTGAAAAATGCTCAGCATTTGTTAATAATCATGAATGAAAGATTATTAACAAAGCTGTATGTTAGTAGTTTTGTGGTATTAATCATGCTCAGCATTTTGGCCTTCGGTGGGAATAATCATGAATGAAAGATTGTTTTGGTTAGTAGTTTTGTGGTATTAATGTTTTAAAAAAAGCTGTATGTTAGTCAGTTTGAACAGATTCATATGAGCCCTGGACACATTATAAGCTTGAAATCAGTAACTAGCTTAACGGAGTCTTCACTTTATGTACTAAGACTTGCTCCTGCTCAACCAACCAGTCCAGATCTCGTTAAACCAAGACCGTTTCCACCTGCATCAACTGATTCCTTTGGCCTAGGAAGCGAAGCACTAGCACTTCTTCCATCAAATGAACCACTAAGTAGACCAGAAAATGTAGTATTGAAATTGGGTTGTTTTCATGTAGTATTGCAATCTCTACTAGTTTACTATGTTACACTAAGTATGGATTAACCAAGAGAGTTAATACATGAGATGACTTTTCTGTTTAGCTGTCTTTTTGGGCAAGTTCACTAAGTTTGGCCTCTCCCTGATGTCACATATTCAGCAAACTTCTCCAAGATTTTACATTTTAGATTTGTTATGTTATTTGAATCCTTCTTTGTTTTGTACCTTTGAAAGTGGGAAAGAATTATGTGATATGTAGCGAAGGTGTTGAATTCGAACTTCAATTGCATGAGCACTAAGATAGTCCAACAGTTGTTGGTATCCCTAGCAGAAGCAGTTCGAATCTCAGTCGTTTGCAATTTTTTAGTTTCTGAACTCGTTGAGCATGATAAATTAACTAATGGTTCCCCCAATAACAGTTATTCTAAGAATATTTATATTTTATAATAGAGGTCGAAAAATTCATAGTGGTTTAAAAGGTTAACAAAGTTATGAACTGAGAATGTGTATGCAATTTAGATCTCTCGTAATCCTAACATCTTAACTTGAACCCCTAGTTCCAGTTTGACTTGGATGACTCCGTTTTTATACTGTAATTCATTTTTGGAAGGGTTTGAGGTGTGTCTGTATTACTTGGTTAAGACGATCTCCCTTCCTTACATTATGCTAGTACTGTGTACTCTATTTTGTATATGACGGGTATCTAGGCTCTTAAAAGGCCAGTCAAAATGCATAGGGTATTGCGGTGTCTAAAGTCAGGGCTGTAATGATTATTTGGACATCTGATGATTATATAAAGAGCGAAAAATCTAAAAACATACACCACTCTTCCTCTGGGTCTTAGTTAACTTTCCAGGTCAACAGAATCTTACTTCTAAGAGTTAGCAGAACTAATTGATAAATTGTTTGTATTCGATTAACACTGGAATCAAAGCAGAACTAACTACATCAAAATATTACAATGCCGACTATTATCGCCTGAAATTCCATTATGGAATACAGTACATAACACCTGATAGACCTGAGAGTATCAGGTGTCTTATGTTTTCCCTGTTTTTGTAGATTTTTCTGCAATGAGCCGACTGCAGGTGGTCAGTTGATTTACTGGCTTTAGCTAAATATGATAGTCAGCTGAATTACTTTTCATTTTAGATATGTTATGGTGTCTTAGGGTTTCAATGAAATCAAAGTGCACACAGTTGAAATATGCAAAGTGTTAACACCATCTTCACTGCAGTCTCGAGCTGTCTACTGTTTTTGAGTCAGAGCTGATGTGGTTTTTAGCTCTATTAAGCTATTCCACCGTCTCCAAATTAGATTCTTTAGGTGTTGCTATCAATGTGCAGCAGTGCAGGATAAGGTTACTAATCCCAAAGATTTGTTAGTTTGCACAAATCTGAAGAAAATCCTCTTAGATGATGCGAAGTTTATGCTGAATATTATTTCTCCTTTGGCTTCGTAAGGTTATGCTGTCCAAGACTGTTTTGACACTTTTTTATCACGAGTCTGATTTGAGCCGCTCTAGGTAGATACGCTGAAGTGTTTCCGGAGATAGCTTTGCATATTTCACCTCAGTTTGGTTCAGTAGAGGTGTGGATCGAAGAGTTCTTTTACTGATTGTGCATAGCTGCATGAAACTATCCTCTCTTTTTCCAACCGCTATTCTGGAATTGTGTCTTAAATTACTCTATTTAGCGAGTGCTTCAAGATCGCAGAAGGTCCACTAAATTTAATATACTCAGTGAACTGCGCTTACTTCGTGCAATTACAAAGAATATTTGGTGTTAAAGATTAGAGGAGGATCTTCCATATTACACAACAAAAGACCTGAATGTATCTGCCACTCTTCATCTGGGGTTTAGCCAGTTGATTAATATAATTTGACATTCAGAAAGTTATGGTTTCTGAGCAGTAGAAGTTGATAAGTTATTTCTAGGAGAGTGAAATCAGAAATGAACTACAAAACTGGATTGCTGATAGGTGACTGCTATAATAGCTTGGACATGTTTGTGGAGAACGAAGGGTGCCCAAGCCGGATAGGAGCGTCTAAACTTTTTTTTTTTTTTTTTTTTTTGTTAACAAAGGAACCTTTCTTTAATGGAAATTCAAGGTTACATTGGGTTTAAAATAGAAAATTAGAGAATACAAAGTAACAAGAACATTTCATACTAGTACAACACCGAAATACAAGAGAAAGAGAAGGATTAACGGAACATGACGAATACAAGCATGAATAAGAACCGATTGAATCGGTGGAATAATGGTTTTTATTGGAATTAAATTCCAACCATTTTGTTTGTTTTTCTTCTTCATAAAGAAATGCTCCTAAAGTTGGAGTGATTTGCTCAAATCTCTTAAAACTTGTGATGAAAATTCCGTCGTCAAGAATATCATTGTTGAAGATTCCGTCGCCGGATAATCCAAGGATGAAGATTCCGTCGCCGGAGACAAAAATGATGAAGATCTCATCGTTGGAATGTATCTCAAGTGATTTTAAAACCCATAGTACCCAAGAACGACCATTAACGCCGAGATAAAACTCTCTAAGAGAGGAAATAAAATCACCATAAAGATGCACAAAACTTATCAAATTATAAGAAATAAACATAAATAAACCTACTATAACAAAGATCTAGTGAAAAGTAATAAAAAAAGATGAAAATCCCGCTTAGATCCGGCCTAAAACTAACCAAATCTGAGCAGGTGGTGTTTCTGACAAGAGAGCTTTTTCTTCTGTTGTTGAGGGACGTGAGAGAAGAGAGAGGGTAATTAAAAGATTAAGATATTAAAATAATTGAGTATAGCCCCATATTGAGTATGTTTGTTTAGCAGACCATCAGTTTACGTGCACCCTGTTGTGACGAGGTCACAGGACCTCTCTTTTATTTGGAACCTAATTTACACATGGAGAGAGACATTTGTTTGTCCACATCCAAGATATTCATGATTTTTGGATCTCAACAGAGTAAATGCTGTATATAGAGTATCAAGATCTAAGATCAATGGCAGTCCAGTATTCCCTCTTCCTGTTTTCACTGGTTAATTGGGTGTGTTCTGTTACCAGGTATACTGCCTAGGGTTTCAATAGAACAAAGACAACTAAGTATTAAAATTTAAACGAGTAGAAACATAGAACACACACCTTATTCCCACAGAAATTCTTGGAACGTAAATACAACAATTGTTTCAGATTTATAACCACTTTCACTAAACATCAAAGAAACTTCCAGATTGTCATCAAGTAAACAAAAGGCTTTATTATCATGCCCTCAAAAGATTGATTCCCAATGATATTGTGCAGACTATCAGACCCGTCAATGCCAAAAAACTGATGCCCCTGCAGAAATAAGAAATACATATAAAAAAAAAAGCAAATTGACTGATCCATCATTAGAAACTCTTAACACTGATCAACAGAGATTATGAAACAAAATTAAACAGAGTTGAGAGGAAAGTTTCAAGGTACCGGATACTGATTGTGAAATTTATCAACCATACTTAATATCTTAATGATCGTCCCAAACAAACAAACAAAAAATTGATTCAACTCGATTAACGGGGCTACGAAATGAATCAATGCGAGACAGTTCCCGACCCTAAGTCTCTTCCATGCAATTTACTTGTTGTGCATGCAGTTGTTTGGGACTTCAAGTGCAGCAGCACAGGTTAGGAATTGACCAGTCAGGCAGTCACCTAGAACAACAATCTAACCATTTGGGAATCACTGTATCAGTTCGGCATAGCTTTTTTAGGAACATATTTGGCCAATGAGAGGTACAGATCATAAACATGAAGACATGTGAGACAAGTGTGCTAAGATGTTGAATCTTTGTTTTGTGTGTGAAATGAGTTGCAGGAGTTTTAAGTCTGTGCTATGCTCTCAATACCAAAGTAGTATCAAATGCTTGGAATATAGAATTCCTTAACAACCACACAACCAAAATTAACCCAACTCAAACACAAAGAAGACATTTAGAAAAGATTTTGAATTTGATTCATACACGGGCTTCAGACGGTTCTGAGGATCTCCAGTAGCATAACCAGTGAAGTAGAGAAAACGACCCACGACATAAAGCAGTCCAAGACTAGCAGCAATCAGTGGATGTTGAAGACCTCCTAGACCCAACATGACGAAGAACATTGGCATCATTTCCAGTGAATTCTGATGCCCTCTCTACAATTAATCGAAAATAAAAAACAAAGAGAAAAAGCTTCAATCATTTTAATTCAATTCCATTAAATATCACAATTAAGCAAAACCACCCAAAACTTTCATCATTTCAATTACCTGAACACAATTGAAGAGCTTGGCATCCTTGTTTTCAGATTCTGTTGCGTACATAACAGGATAGAAAACTTTGTACCTGAAATTCCCCAGTTACTTACTAAGTAGAAGAAACACAATAGAATAAAAGAGATTAATCATACAGAGAGGGAGGTAGAGAGAATTACTTCCTCCTAGCTTTGCCAACTTGGAAAGCCATCCAGAAATTGAGAAAGCAGTAAAAAACAAGAGCCAGAACTACATATCCATACTCCTTTGGCAACAATTCAACACCTCCCATTGCTGTATCCTTTGCTGATTTTCTTTGAAATTGATTGAATCAAGTTTATTACTCTCAGGGTTTCTTTGTTTTTCTGTTAATAGAGAATTGAATGAGGGTTTTAATTTATAGATGAGGGAAAGAAAAAGAACTTGTCAATGAAGAAACCTCTTGTCTCTCTTGTTGTAGTTCTGGATTCTTCTACTGGTTTTTATAATTATAGTATCTTCTTTTGACTTTTCTTTTAATCTTACTAGTATTTTCCAAAGACAGATCCAGGATTAAATCTGAAAATGCAGACGTAGTTGCTGAGGTATGTTCTCTTATCTGAACCGTCCCTTTAAGAATCGATAACCACATAGATCACTCGACAAATATTGTTTTTAGGCATCCACAGGGCTACAATTAGTTGGAAGTGACTAATTAATTAGTAATAATAATATGATTTCAGGTGAATTATTTTTGCTGTGGTTAAAAGCTGAATCAAACTCTCTTCCTAGAGCTTCTGGCCCCATCATATAAATATTGGCCAATAGAAACATCAGAATTATTCAAAATCTAAATAAATATGGAATTAAATAAATACGGACTTAAATATGAAATAATTTAGCTATAAAAAAAGGTTACTTCCTTATCAGAATATACCTTAAATAACATGCAATTTATCTTACTTCCTTATCTCGTTAAATACGAGAATATTTAGCTAAAAAAAAAACAAGTTTAAACAAATTTAGGTCACTAACCCTATCTCTATATAAATAAGCAATAATATACCTGCAATTGAGAACAACACATTCAATCGCAAGGGAAAAAAAATATGCCAAGGCTCACTAGAGGAATAGAAAGCAAGAAGAATATCAAGAAGCCCGACAGTTTTTAGGGAAAAAAATAGAAGTTTAAATTTGTTATAATATTAGTGATTTTTTTATTATAAATTATTGATTTATTAATATCAATTATTGTTTTAATGGCTAGGGTTTTTCACTGACATGAGAAACAAGGATTATGGAAGTTCAACCGTCTTCACAATGCTTCTACCTAGCATGTGAACATTCTTATAGAATACAAGGCCCGACTATGGAACAAGAAAAAACATGTTATATTTGTAACAACGAGGTTAATGCTTTTACTAAAAAATACATGATTAATTAGCCTTATGTAATAATAAGTTAGTGCTAGAGATAAAACTGAAAAAAATAATATCATTGTTATTATTATAAATTTATTTGGTCTCTAATAAATATCTTATAATTATGTAGGGAACCCAAAAAGAGTTTCAAAAAAAGATATCAGAAAGAAGAAATATCACAAATAACTATATCTACAGGTAAAGGTGTAAATTGGGCTGTGCCAGCACGAGCACAACCCAGCACAGCACAACACACTAAAATTTGAGCATAGCCCAGCACAACACGTGACTTAGCCCAGCACGGTACAACACGTTAGTTAAATGAGACGTGCTGGGTTTGACTAATCGGCACAGTAGCCCGGCACAGCACGCAGCACGGATTAACATGTGGCACGGCACAACACGGCACGTTAAGAAAGCACGACATAATATGTATAGATTACTATAAAACATGGCACAATACATCTCATTTTGTGTATATTTCACAAAAAAAGTCTTTATTCTAGCCAATTGTTGACATTTTACTATCGTTATGTTGACTTATTTTCATAATAACACATATAATACCTAAATATTTGGAAAACATTTATATTGAAAAATATAAAATAAACGTGCCTAGCACAGTACAGCACGGCACAACACGTTTATTTTTCAGGCACAGCCCAGCACAACACGCCTTCTAGCACGGCACAGCACGACACGTTTTAATCTCCGGCACAGCATAACACGACACATATCACGCTAAGCACGTGATTTCGTGGGCTGTGCTGTGCTGGGCCGGCACATTTTACACCTCTATCTACAGGGATCACTTATGAAACACAGGTAATACTATCTGATTCCGATGAAGAAATTCTTCCATACAAAAAGAAAAAGGGTAGAGTAGCCGGAAATCGAAGCAAGAAAATCGTACTATCTGATTTTGACCATGAAATTCTTCCCCGAACCCCAAAGTAGTGATCGTTGTATCTGACAATGAAGAATAGAGATTCTATTTGATTATTTTAAGCTTATTTCATTATTATTTGGAAATTTTTTTTGGGACGTCCATTATTATTTGTATATTAGTTTCGACTGTTATTATTATTGCCTACTATTTTTATAAATACAGAAATCAAAAATATAAAGGAATGATAACAGAGATAGAGATTAGAGATACTCACAAAGTAGTTATTTATTTATTGATAGCACACCAAAGCAAACTTGGAACCACACACAAAGGTAGGAAAATGCACTCAGAAAGGAAATACTCACAAATTTTCACACTCACACTCAAACTCAAACTTGAACTAAAACTTAAAAACTTCAAAGGAAAAACAAATATGAAGTATTTATAGAGGAGGAGAAACAACAAGATAAGATTTCTTCGAGCAAGAATCTTATCACAAAATTACAACATCCAATAATAGAAGAATACGTGGTAGAGAATCCAAGATAAGGATAACCCAATCTCTTTGCTTTTTGAAAAGCAAATACGTGTCCAAACAAAGTGGCAGACAAAGACCTAGAAAACGATGCCCAAAGATTCCCTTCTAGAAAAGCGTATACGTGTCCTTGAAAAATAGTGGAGTTAAACAGAGCTTTATCTTTAGAGAAAGACTTGAAAATCCTTTTAGGAAATTAATCCATAACAATCGTCTTCATTAGCATTTAAGTCTTCCGAACCATCTTCTGACTTGACCACATCTTCGTCCATAGAATTAGAGGAAGGTTGAGAGCTGATCTCTTCACTGTCCAAGATTTTTAAAATTTGTTTCCTGAAATCTTCCTTAGATAGATTTCCATGTTGTTGTTTTAATGCCAGAATATGTGTAGAAAAGTCCTTGGGTGAGACTGAAGAAGAGGCTGACACCAATAATTGAGGTGCCACAAATTGAACCACAAAATTAGATGGCTGAAGATGGGAAGCATTATACCTATCCCACCATTTTATGGACAATTGTCTATCCAAATATGGAATATATTCCCATTCAGGGTCATCATCTCTGGAAATTGAATAATTCCACCGCAAAATCCATGGGATTTCATATAATATAAGAACCAAGACATTAACCGCCTTTTATCATACGAATGGCTATTAGCCTTTATGAATTTTTCTAGGGCTTGTGAAATAAAGCCTGGTAATATATCTTTAGTAGGCCCCCATAGACCTAACCATGTTCGAAACCAATTGGGAAGGTCTTGAATTACCTTGAGCTTAAATCCAATATACCAAGAATGAGAAAATTTATGATTTTGAACACATAAAATATGTGTCCATGCTTTGATATAATCAGTATAATTATAGAACTTTGGTTTCAAATGGGGGTAGTTTATAAAACTTTTTGAATCATGGAGATTCATTCCCCAATCTCTGTAAGAGAGGACCTTTAATATCTCCAATTTGGAGAAGCCATGGATATTATTATTATCCACGGCATTATGTTGTATAAGGACAGACCCTGTTTCCAGGAGAATCGCTTCATAAAAATCTCTAGTCTTACCATAATGTGGTAAAATATGATTTTTCAAATACATTGAGGCAATTTCTGCCGAGTTTCTTTGAATATGTTCAGTTTCAATGGCTAGAAGAGGTAATGACATGGTCATTATATAGGGAGAACGCTCCTCTTGATAAGAGGAAGAATTACCTTTAATGAGGCTTGCTTTAATTAAAAAGGGATCATTCTTTTTGCTGAAAGGATCATTCTTTTTATTAGAGCGGGAAATAGTTGGGGATTTACCCTTAATCAATTGAGATTCCATTCTTTCCCTGCAAAAATTCACGAGTTAAAAAGTCTGGCAAAGAGTTAGTATCTCCTTTGATATATTCAATCTTAAAATCAAAAGCTGAAAGAATAGCTTGCCATCTAGCAAAGATCTGACGAGATGCTAAATTTTTAACATCCTTAACTAACACTTCCTTGGATGCTTGGCAGTCTACTCTGATAAGGAAAGCCTGATTTAACAAATCACCTTCAAATTTAGTAACACAATGAATTATGGCCAAAATTTCTTTTTTTATTGTCGAATAATTCTGTTGTGCCGATTTCCACACACCAGAAGTATATCGAACTAATTGCTCCCTACCATTAACTGATTGTTTAAGAATTCCCCCATAACCAATATCAGAGGCATCTGTTTCTACTATTTTATAGGCCATAGGATTAGCTATATTTAAACATGGTAATTCTTTAGCCTTAGCTTTTATTTTTCTAACAACGATAGTATGTTCACTAGTCCAATTTACAGGATTTTTCCTTAATCTAGCATATAAGGGTTTACTATCTTTTGCTAGATCCTTATAGAAATCTGCTATATAATTCAGACTCCCAAGAAACCTTTGTAATTGTTTTTTATCCTTGATTTCATCTGGGAATTTATCAGCAAAGGCTATAGCCCTGTCTATAGGTATAATAGTACCTTTGTTAATATTATGCCCAAGGAATCTAACTTGGGTTTGGAATATCTTCATCTTTTTTGCAGATACGACTAAACCAGCTTGCTTCACTATTTTGAGGAAAGTTAATATGTGTTTAAAATGCTGCTCAATAGATTCAGAGTATATTAATACATCATCTATGTAAACAATTGTAAAAGTTGAATATGGATTGAATATGTTATTCATGATATGCTGAAATTCTGATGGAGCATTCTTTAACCCGAAAGGCATGACATTCCATTCATCATGCCCGAATGGAACTGTAAATGCTGTTTTATATTTATCTTTTTCAGCAATTTGGATTTGCCAATATCCAGACTTTAGATCAAATTTTGAGAAGATTACAGCATTATATAATCTATCTAGGAGGTCTTTTTTGTTAGGAATAGGGTACCTAATCCATCTTAAGGCTTTATTCAGTGGTTTGTAATTTATTACTAGCCTTGGAGCCCCTCTTTCTAATTCTGCTGCCTTCTCAACATAAAAGGCCGGACAACTCCATGGAGAATAGCTTTTCCTAATTAGACCTTTATCTAATAAATCCTGAATCTCAGACTTGCATATTTCAAGTAGTCTGTTATTCATCTGAATTGGTCTAGCCTTTGTCGGAATCATTTTTTCTGAAAAATCCGGTTCATAAGGCAACTCTACTATATGTTGCTTCCTTTCCCAAAATGCATTAGGGATATCAGCACAAACTTCTTTTATTAATGTATTATTGACCTCTTCTATTTGTTTTTGGATTTTAGGACATTTTAGTTTTTCTTCAATCCTTTTATACTGGATTTCTTCTTTTAAAAAGAATAAAAATTTCTCTTTTCGTTTAATCTTATCCTGAATATGATTAATAAATTTTTGCTTTGGTTCGGAAGCAAATTCAAAAGTAATTTTATGACCTTGGACCAAAGCTTCAATTCCTGCACTACTAATTTGTAATGGGTATAACATATTTAGGAATGGGGTTCCTAAGATGCATGTTTGAGATAGATTTTTCACCATAATAAATGGTGTTTGCAGACAGATCCCATTGTTGCAAATTGCAGCATCTGATAACTTATAATTAATTATAAGTTTGTTCCCATCTGCAGTGTTAAGAATTTGGGTAGTTTTACTAAAATATTTTGTTGGTATTATTCCCTCATTTAGGCAGTTTAGATCTGCACCTGAATCTATAAGTGCCATGGTTTGAAAAGTATATTCTTTTCCTATAATTAATGTGACTAAAGTATACCATTTTTGAGTTACCACTTTATCAATTATATTAATAAATTGCAACTCCTTTATTTCTTGATTTTTATTAGAGGATTCTGGGTTTTCTACATCTTTTTGTGTAGAAACTTTTTCCTGATAGTTCTGTAGGATATCATCAAAGGAATTTTCTTCCTGTGAGTCATATCCTTCTTCTACAGGTTCATGAAGTTCTAATATCTGGATCCTATGTTTGAGCTCCCGCAATTCAACCTTAACATGATTAACCTCAGCCTGAAGCTCACTAATTGAGGGTTCTTTCTTAAAGTTTCTATTTTCTACCCTTGATATAATTTCTTTGAAACTATAAGGTTGTAAATTCTTCTCAATTTTGTTTGGTTTGGGAGCATGTTTGGCCATCTCAATGTATCGTTCTAAGGCTACACGTTTTTCATTAGGATCACTTATTTTATCAATTAATTCTAAAATGAGATTTTCTTCATTAGTAAGGACATTAATTCCTAAGCCTGTCATTTCTTTATGCAGACAACTCTTGCAGGAACAATTATCATTACAATCATTATCCTCTAGCCCATAAATAGAGTCTGAAGATTCATCAGAATCTTCTCCAGAAGATTCCTCATCAGTGTCATCTGAATTGTCAGATTCCATTAAGAGGATTTGGCTTAGTTTCCGTTTGAGCCCTTCATCTATATTTATCTCATTTATCTTTTGTTTCGTTCGACATTTATTTTGGTAATGCCCAATTTTTCCACATTTGTAACAAACTGGAGGTTCTTTTTTATTATTATATTGTTGTGGCTTCTTCTTATTCCTAGGATCATCTGGCTTTTTCCATTTCCTTGGGTATCTATTGTACCTAGCCATTCTTTTTCCTTGATATTGCGGAACATTTTTCCTTTTAGATCTAATGGTTGGTGGAAGAGAATTATAACCGAATTGTTCACTGATAGACGCATTATTGTGTCTAATATGTCTCAATTGTATATATTGTTAGTGTTCGATTTTGTATTTATTTTGTTATTTTATGTCTTTGTAGGTATTTTTAGAGAAATAAGCTCTTGCGGCGAAATTGGCTCGAAAAGTGGTGTTTTACACCCCAGGATAGAGAACTAAAGACACCCCAGAAATGCACCGGAAGCACCCCAAAAATGTGTCGGAGGAACCCCGAAAAAATTACTGTCTACGCCCAAAAATTACTATTTGCACCCCATAAGACAAGTGCTAAAGGGACACCCGTGCAGGATTAGGGGGAGGACATGTTCTTCTCAAATTCAAAAGAAGATTTTTGGCGGGAAAATAAACTTATTTCTCTGTCAAATTTTCGATCGATTTTTGGACGTGATTTAGTGAGATTCAATCCCTGAAACTTAATGGGTAGACGTGATATGACCATAGAAAGCTGTTATGGGTGTCTGTTTCGACCGAATTTGGCTGAGTAATCCACAAGAAGAAAACAGGGAGAAACGAGAATATCACGTGTTGAGAAGATTTTGTGGAGATTAGAGCGAGTTTAACATATTTTCAGCGTGCAGGAAGTGTGTGGAGATCAAACAGATGCGTGGAGGAGATAAACAGGGGAAGAATCACGTAAATATCATCCCCGAGTAAAAGAAAATATTTTGGATTTATTAGCGAGATTTTTACGTGTTGATTGATATAAATAGGTTGTTTGGGGTCTCACTGAGGGATAGGGAGAGTTGGGAGCAGTTAGGAAGAACCAGAGAGTCGAGAAATCAAGTGGCAGAAAAACTCCATTTTCTGCTGCTGTGAAGAACACGAAGAACATTGGCCGCACGCAGAACGTCGTTTTTCAACAGTGACAACGACAACTGTTTGTGGGTCGTATTGCGACAGTGTCAACAACACTTCATTTTTATCGTTCTCTGTAACAGCTCGGTTTGTAACGAACAAAAGTGTTACAAACCCGGTTTTTATCAATTTTTCTCCTATTTCATCATTTGTGAACCATTTTTGAGCATTAATAAAGATGAATTTTGAGCATGTTTCTGTGATAATGATGAGCTAATTCTCGCGTAATCAAGGCACGGAGGAAGCTATTTATGCATGAATAATTGGTAACTATTCTATTTTTCTCTAATTTGTATTTTATAATTCACTCAATCACTACTTTATAGAATTTTAATTGTTTGCATAATTTTTCCTAATTAGTTGTGATTCAATTAGATAGGTTATGCTTTGGTTAGATAATCTATGCTTAAGGGATACAATTAATGTTTGAGAATATGCTTGATAATTTGTGAATTAAGAAAAAGAAATTTTAAAAATAATTAGAGTTTTGGAATCTTTATCATCATTTATTCATGTGTAATAGTGGAATCTAGTGTCTTGGTTATTTTCACTCTAAAAAAAAAAACAAATTTGGATTAAAATTTTCTCTACTTTTAGTTTAAATTAATCTAGCTTTCACAAGTCTTACGAACTCATTCTTACCACTATCTAAAATTACATCATTCACAGAAATCTCCTAATTCCTCTCTTTTAGTTATTTTATTCTTTTGTAAATGCCTATGAAGTTTTATATCGGCACATAAAGCTAAACCTTCTGACATAATTTCAGAAGATAATTGCCCAAAGGTATATTCATTATAATCTATTCTACCTTGGGTATTCTTAGATTTGAGCCTGCTTCTAACTCTCTCAGCAAATAAGGGAGGTAATCCGGAAACAAATTTTTCTTTCCAAGATCCAGAGTCTGAAGAACAGTCTTCTCTGCTGAATAGTTTGGAGAAGAAAACATCTCTATACCACCTATAATGGGAGAGAGTAGGGCATTTCAAATTAATGAGTAATTCTCTTGACCTCTCCATCTGTTGAGAGTTTGTCCCTACAAAATGTAGAGCAATTGTATATAGTAATGTATTTACCGCATCAGCTTGATTCCGGACAAAACCATTTTCTAGTTTCACTTGCCTAACAGCATGTTCTATGCTCCATTTTGCCTGATCAGATAAGTGAAAATCCCACCATCCTTTAAGATGACCAGTAAATCCAGTGACTATGGCTTTAAAGATCTGGTCATCGGGATTTTGGAAATTAATCCTAGACGCAGAACTATACATGGTCATTTGTCTAATTGTATTTAAAATATGGTATTCTGTCATTCCATCTATATTCCATTCCACTATAGATCTTCCATCAAAAGAGACCTGGTTCCAGTTATAGTCTTCTTCTAATTGTAAATCTACTGGTATAGGTCTTGTGTAATAATTTCTGGTGGTAGGAAATGTAGCTGCATATTTTTTACCGAAAGATATTTTATTGAGAGTACTAGGTTCTGATGTTTGAAATACCTCTTCCAATTTATCAACATCAATATTATTGTATTGCTCTTGTTTGGATAAAACATTGACAGCCTGAGATATTTTTTTAGAGTTTTTAGGTGCTTTAGGAGTAGATAGACTTAGAGATTCTAGCTTTTCGACTAAAGCATCTACAAAACTACTGTCAGGATTGGATAATCTAAAGACATCTCTATTGATAATCGGGGATGGCTTGAACAAAAGCCCCTTCTGAGGTTCTGGAGCTGTCTTATCTTCTAGTGGTTTTGTACCACTAGTAGATGCTACCTGTTTATTAGTAGCCAGTATTGTCTCAATTCTAGTTGCCTGTCTTCCTATAGATTGTAGACATAAATTGGTATAATTACCTAGGTGTATTAATTGGCCAATATCTTTCTGAGTTGCTGCCAGATTGGTTTATCTGGATTCTGTCTTATATGGAGATGCTATGGCTCCCTTATAGGTTAGGACTGTCATCGGAGGATGAATACTCTGGACGGGTTTTCCTTCTTTTGTCTCATATGTATGAAATGGAGTTTCTAATGTATTAAGAGATTCCTTATGGGTTTTTAAACCATGATAATTGATTAAATCATCTAACCAATCAAAAACGGTTTTTTATCCTGACTATGACTTAGGTAGAAAGCATAGGTCTTATATAATTTTGTCTTTTGATAAGGAGAGAATTTTGAACTGAACCATGCTCTTTTATTCTTATTATTTGAGCTATGATATTCTTTTCGGAGTTCATCTATACTATCTGTAGGTTGTTGTATTACATTTACTTCAAAATTTAGATCTGAAAAGGTTGGCTCGGGTTGTTCAGGGATATTTCTATCGCTTGATTTTGGTGTATCAACCCTATAATAAGGTTTATTAACCTGATGTGGAGTCTGTATTCCTTTATATATATATATATATTTAATATTATTATTTGCATGTTTCCTATTATTATAATTACTTATTTTTCTTTACAAAATAACTAGGCCCGTGCAGAGCACGGGCATAACACCTATTAAGAATTAAAATAGGAGGGGCATTAAAACTCTAAAAATTATTGATTAGGTTACCCCCAAACTCTGTGAGTTTTGAAAAAGCGTTTTTCTGTTGTTTGTTGCGCTGTGCTATAGAAAAAAAATCAGTTAGACGTTTGATAAACTATAATATGTAAAGTGTTATAGAACCAACAAATTATAAATTCTTTTTGGTAAATTATTATGTCGAAGTGCTTATGATGTGATAAATGACGAAATTGGACATGATTTAAAAATTATTTTTAAATAACATCTATTAATAATGAAAAAAATAAGACATTTCGAATATTTCTAAATAAATATAAAATAATAATAGTTTCTTGTTCGTACTTTAATTATTTAATTTTAATCATTGATTTAAATTTGATTTTGATTTTGATTTTATTTTTGCCTTTTAAATTGATTAATTAAAATTAATTGGGTCTAACACTTATGTTTTTACTGCTTTTAAAAGTTACTCCTTGGTAGCTTTTAAAAGTTGGCCTAACACTTTGAATTTTTTTTAACAAACACCTTTTTACTAGAAAATTTGTTACAAGTTGGTTACAAAGTGCTTTTGTAAGGAAAAAGCAATCCCAAACGGGGCTTAATCCAAATTGAGATTGGTAGAAGAGTTCGTAGATAGACACATCCTCCTATTACATCATCATACACTGCACAGTAAGACAACCAACCAATCTATTATTTGATTTTTTGATCTACATGAAACCGAATTACATGGAAGAAACTAACCGAATCCTTGAATCTCCAAGAAACCTCTTGATCATTTCCAAAAGTGGCTTGCTGATTAATTGAGTTTTTCATTAGCATACCTTCGCCTCAACCATCAGAGAAGTTGTAACAACGCAATAGTATAATATCTCAAAGTTCCTCTAGCATATAAGCTTCCCATAAATAACTGAATCTTTTGTAAGATGCTTGAGATTCTCCGAAATTTCTTCAAAAGAAATTCATTGATCACAATAGTTGTTATAAAGTCATTGATTAAGAGATTACCGGAACATGTTATCGTTCAACATGAGATTGTTAAGACAAAATTTACATAAAAATTATGCTTTAGCAAATCCATATCCTTTATTTTAGCATCACATTCCATCAGAAATGCCCTGAGGGTATGATAAATCGCTATAACAACGTACTAAAACACCGTATGACCTGAAGTAGCCATGGATAATATTTATTCAAAGCAAGCAAAGAATCAGAAAACTTAAGCCTACTATTGCAAAAATGCAACATTTTGTTTTATTGAAATTCAAATCTTTTAATTACAAGAACTCAAATTTACTCGGAAAATCTGATATATCAGATCAAATCCGAGTATATCAAGTTTCAGAGATGAAAAAGCTATAGAATAAAAAATTTGGATAATTATTTGAACAATACGGTTATGCAAAAAGAGAGTAAAGCATTTTTCTAGGGATAAATAGAAATGAAAAACCCGCACAATTTTTAACTTAGAGCAAGTTCGGTAGGATAGGTTAAAAAGTTGTATTTTGTGGACCTGTAGTTATAAATATAAAATTAAATATAGTATATAAAATAATCTTATTAACTTACTTAACTAACTATATATTAGTTAAATAGGGAATTAAATGTGATATAACAACGCTCGGTCAACCTAACAAGTTTTGATATGTCAAGCTTGTTGACAGTGTTAGTTGCACAAAACTATCCCTTGATCCACCAGTCTAATAAAGCTAGACTCCAAATAGGATTAGAGCATGATAGTTGAGTATCGGAATTCACCTGACGACATTTGAAGATTGAAGAACAACGAAAACATCTACGGAGACTTCTTCAACAAAGGTATATGAAGACTGACTATCCTATTTACTCATTATTTTACCATTATATCTACCGAGAAAATGTTGTATGGCTTTTGCTTAATTGATGAGGAAAAAAATAAAATAAAAAATCAAGTAGTTCTATACTTGATTAATCTTGATACATAATTTCAAGCAATAGATATTCATATGTTTATCACTTTTGAGGTTGAGAACAATTTATTGTTCTAGAAATTGTGACTGCGAATTGATATGAACCTAAAAACATCATAAAGTTGTTCGCTAACTACGCAAAAACTCGATGTTCCTGAACTCCAATTGCACAAAAGATCATGAATCTATAATGAGTTCGCAAACACTGCACTTTTTGGGCATGCTCCTGGAACTTTTTTAAAAATTTCTCTTGTACACGAGCCTATTTAAAGGTTCCAGAACTATGCACTTTTGAATATGTTCTTAGACATCTTTTACACGAACCTATTATAAGTTTTTCGAACAAGCATGTTTCCGGGTGATCCTGAACTCCAACATTGCTTGACGGTTCACAAGTCTTTTAGGTTATAATATTGTGGGACTACTAACGCAAGGAAAACTTCTCACACGCTTACATGAATCAATTTATATTGAGAAGAAGTTGGTAAATATGGAAATTAGTTCACGAACTTTGCTTTATTTGTAATCAACATATCCTTGTTCATTATTATAAATAGAGGATTATCTGTAACCTAGAATCTCAATCCTGGTACGTCGTGTCCTAGTTGCGGATAAACTCATCCTATAAAGACCTAGGTTTCCTCTAACAACACAATTAAGATAAGACTTTTGAAGTTTTCTTTAAAGGATTCATAAAACCTGGTTACTTCGTTTTGTGTTTGGTGGGACCTCTAGTTATAAAATATTAAATTAAATCTAGTATATAAAAAAATCTTAGTAACTAACTTAACTAACAATATATTAGCTAAATAGGGAATTAAGTGAGTTACAGTGTTGCTAGGTTAAACTAACAAGTTTTGATATGTCAAGCTTGTTGTCAGTGTTAGTTGCACAAACTATCCCTTGATCCACCAGTCTAATAAAGTTAGACTCCAAATAGGATTAGAGCATGATAGTTGAGTATCGGAATTCACCGGACGACATTTGAAGATTGAAGAACAACGAAGACATCTACGGAGACTTCTTCGACAGAGGTATATGAAGACTGACTATCCTATTTACTCATTATTTTTACCATTATATCTACCGAGAAAATGTTGTATGTCTTTAGCGTAATTGATGAATCGCACAAAAAAAATAAAATAAAAAAAAAAAAAAATTTATACTTGATTAATCACGATACCTAATTTCAAACGATGGATATTCATAGGTTTATTAATTTTGAGGTTGAGAAAAATTTATTGTTCAAGAAATTGTGACTGCGAATTGATATGAAACTAGAAACATCATAAAGTTGTTCGTGAACTACGCAAAAACTCGATGTTCCTGAACTCCAATTGCACAAGAGATCATGAATCTATTACGAATTCGCAAACAATGAACTTTTGGGTATGTTCCTGGAACTTTTTAAAAAAATTCTCTTGTACACGAGCCTATTTAAAGGTTCCCGAACTATGCACTTTTGAATATGTTCTCGGACATCTTTTACACGAACCTAAAAGTTTTTCGAACTATCATGTTTTCGGGTGTTCCTGAACTCCAACATTGCTTGAGGGTTCACAAGTCTTTTAGGCTATAATATTGTGGGCTTACTAACACAAGGAAAACTTCTTACACGCTTACATGAATCAATTCATATTGAGAAGTAGTTGGTAAATATGGAAACTAGTTCACGAACTTTGCTTTATTTGTAATCAACATATCCTTCTTCATTATTATAAATAGAGGATTATCTACAACCTAGAATCTCAATCCTAGTACGTTGTGTCCTAGTTGCGGATAAAGTCATCCTATAAAGACCTAGGTTTCCTCTAAAAACACAATTAAGATAAGACTTTTGAAGTCTTCACTAAGGGATTCGTGAAACCTGGTAGTTAAAATTATACTTCGTTTTGTGTTTGGTGGGACCTCTAGTTCTAAAATATAAAATTAATTCTGAGATATAAAAAAATCTTATTAACTAACTTAAATAACATTATATTAGCTAAATAGGGAATTAATTGAATTACAACATCACTCTGTCAAACTAACTGAAATGCGGGGGTACAAAAATACACCACCAACTTTTTCTTAGGCAACCTGTATGAACTAAACTAAAATACAATTTCGAGAGTTCAACTTAATGAATCTCAATCAGGAAATATATGAAGAGTTTATCTCTCTTTCTCTCACAATAAAAATGTAAACAGAGACAAAGTCTGTGAACCTGATTATTCCGTGAGAGTACTTGGACGATTCCAAAGATCAATTTCCAAGATCAATCAAGTTGTATCCAACAAACAAGGATGGATATATCTAATATTATTGATATACGTACAACCTGTGATATTTCAATTATAAATATAAACAATATAATGCAGAAAAAGAAATAATACAGACACCAAATTTTTTGTTAACGAGGAAACCACAAATGCATAAAAACCCCGGGACCTTGTCCAGATTTGAACACCAAATTTTATTAAGCCGCTACAGACACTAGCCTACTATCAAAACTTCGGACTGGAATATAGTTGAGACCGAATTAAACCGTCACAGCAATTCAGTTACAGTTGCGTTCCTTACGCCTCTTGAATCCCAGTAGGACTACGCACAATTGATTCCCTTGGCTGACGTCCTTTACAGCCTAAGAGTTCTTTCAACTCAATTGAAGACTTTAAACCAATTTGCCTCCCACAGATAAGCTTATATGTGATTTTCGTTCTGATCAAAGATCAAGGTGAGGTAGGAAACCAATTGTAATAGACAAAGTCTAGCAAACCTCAAAATCCGGTCTTATGACTCCCGAAGAGCAGCCTAGATTATTATTCACCTCACAAGTAAATACTTGTGGAATCACAAATTCTGAGATGAAGACACTATGTGATTTTATCTATTTGTTTATTGGAGCAAGGCTCGACAATCAAAGCAAGATCATGATACACGAACTATCAAGATAAAGATAGATGGACGTGGCTTCACGAATCCCTAGGTGAAGTCTTTTTAGTTGTTAAACCCTAAAAGGGTTTGAAGGAGAGGACGACTCTAGTTTACAACTAGGACACACAAGAATAGTGTCAAGGATTCAAAGATCCCAGTTGTATGAGGTTCTCCTTATATAGACTTTCAAGGTCAAGGATACTTCAGATTTAAGCTAAGGTAGCTTTGGAATCAAGCAATAAATAATCACCGTTAGATAAAAAAAATTGACTTGAGATTAAAAAAGAAGAATATACACGCTGGTTAGGATGAACCATAATCGAACCGTGTACAATGACTTATTCATTAAAGGTTAGCCAAAACTAGCCAGTTGAACGATAAGCTTAACTATTTTCATACAACACTTTAAGACTATAATCTTGAGTCACACATGTGATCAATCATGACTAGATAGTGTTTTCAAAGAGTTGTTCAAATACCGATTATCTCATGGAAATAATTCTAGTACATCTGAAAATATTCGACGGCGTAAGTACGTGTACTGTATACCAGTTCGTGAATATTTTTATCATGGTACGTGTACCGAGTATGTATACTCTTAAGACAAAATGGGTCAGGAATCCACAGATCTTTTACGGTTTGCATACTGGGTGTGCGTACCTTTTCGGTTTTGAAACCAACATATGTTTTCCGTTTTGCATACTAGGTATGCGTACCTTTCCTGGTCACGAGTCAACAAAATTTGTATGGTATGGATGCCGGGTATGCGTACCAAAAAGTCGCTGCCGAACTATAGCTATGCCGGTATGTGTACAAGGTACATGTACTGCGGCTCTGGACTTATAACAGTTCTCCCAGTATGTGAACTGGGATGCATATTGTCCTGTATCCAAATTTACAGTAGTTCTATATTTCTCTAATAATCAATTCGAAACATTCCCGAATAATATCAATGACATATTTCACTGTTCCAGGCTATTTTCAAATGATTAAATCTTGAATCATAATTTAGGTTATAAACAACAAATTGTTCTAAACCAAATTCATCAAGTATGAACAGATATTCTTAAGCTTAGTTATATTTCGGGAACGTAATCAAGATAAATTTGACTAGAATATTTTGTTATGCATGTACTGTCTAATTTAGTCATGCGACATTGTCTCATAGATATAAAGGTGAAAACTTGAGTAATAGGTGATCCAGTCTTCACTTACCTTTTGTTGAAAAAGTTCTCCAAAAGCTTCAATTCATCTTCGCCTTCAAACGGTAGAACACAGTGTTGTATGGTACTCAACTATATACTTCTATCCTAATCCGAGACTTGACTAAATTTATACTAGAAAACAAGATATAGTCTTTATAAACTAAATTTGACAACAAGCTTGAGATAGCAACACTTGTGGGTTCGACCGAGCAATGCTCTAACAATCTCCCTCTTTTTCAATTTTCGTGACAAAACTATTAATACATTTGGATTAAAAAATAAAGCTTCAAAAAACTCCAGAATCCATCATGCTTGATTTCCTTGGTTCTTCAACTCCTTGAATTCTTCGTTACTTCAAGTTGTAATGATTATGAACGTGTTCAACCTAGCATCGTTGTTGTTGAAGGTCCGTAGTGATACCAACTTTGAAAACAATCGTCGTTATACAGAACATAGTATGATTATCTTTTCCAAAGTTCAATTGTATCACAACTTCGAAGTAATACTACGGTGATATGTCCCCCCCCCCCCCCCCCACCACCCCCCAGTCAATACTTACATCTTTTTCATAATAGGTAAAACCTATAGATATTGATTCACTCCCCCTTATATAATGATCCATAAACCATATGTATGTAGTGCGAAACTACTAATTAATTCTACCCATTTTTGTCAATAAAAATTTGCAAAGATACGAAAATAATGGGTCGTATCAACTTTAATTCATATGATATCACAGAGTATAAAATACTTAACGCTCATCTAGGAGATTTAAGATACAAGCATCCCCTTTGAATTCCACATCCACTCTCCCCACAATAATATAGCAATTAAGCACAAGTTCAGTTAAGAATCCTTTCCCATTTGATGTCATTCCCAAGAGAACAACATGAGTGACCTTACTTTAATAAAAAATAAGGATTTTTAATAAGATGACTATAATTCCTTACCTGAAACTCAAGTTTTATTACCCAAAAGATATGAATTAATTCAGGGTCAATGCTTTGAACTTGATTTAATGGACCAGAATAACACCAATAGACTTCCGAAGGTGTTGAAATGTTGCGGTGTCTAGAGGCTTGGTGAGAATATCAGCCAATTGTTGTTCCGATTGCACAAAATTTATGTTGACAATACCTTTTTCATAGAGATCTCTAATAAAGTGGTTTCTTATCTATATGTGCTTTGTTCTTGAGTGCTCAACGAGATTATCAATAATTCAAATCACACTTGAGTTATCACAGAAGATTTTTATTGTTCCAGTATCGATAACGTAATCAGTAAAAATTTGTTTCATCCATCAAAGTTGAGTACAACACAAACCTGCAGCAATGTATTCGGCTTCGCATGTTGATAGAGATTGCGAGTTTTGTTTCTTGCTATGTGAAAAAGCGGGGGTATAACAACCACACCCAATATTTCGCTTAGCAATCTGTATGGACTAACTCCAATATACTTTTAAGAGAATCAACTAGACAGTCAGACTCAATCTTAACAAAAGAATATCAAAGAGTTATATCTCAATTTCTCGATTAAATCCACACTCAAACAAATAGGAATTTGCGAGCCTGATTGAATACAAGAGAAATAACATGAACGGTACCAAAGACCAATGTTCAAGGATCAATCAATTTCAATCAACAACCAAAGGTTGGATTTACCAATTGATCGATTCACCGCACAACCTGTGATATTTCAATTATATAACAAAATATAATGCAGAAAAGAAATAACACAGACACCAGAAGTTTTGTTAACGAGGAAACCGCAAATGCAGAAAAACCCCGGGACCTAGTCCAGATTTGAACACCACACTGTATTAAGCCGCTACAGACACTAGCCTACTACAAACTAACTTCGGTCTGGACTGTAGTTGAACCCCAATCAATCTCACACTGATTCAAGGTACAGTTGCGCTCCTTACATCTCTGATCCCAGCAAGATACTACACACTTGATTCCCTTAGCTGATCTAACCCATAACTAAGAGTTGCTACGACCCAAAGTCAAAGACTTTAATAAACAAATCTGTCTCACACAGAAAAGTCTACAGGAATAGATAAATCTGTCTCCCACAGAAATACCTACGAGTTTTGTTCCGTCTTTTGATAAATAAGGCTGAACAGGAACCAATCGATAACCCGGACTTATATTCCCGAAGAACAGCCTAGAATTATCGATCACCTCACAATAATCTTAATCGACTAGCGAAACAAGATATTGTGGAATCACAAACGATGAGACGAAGATGTTTGTGACTACTTTTCTATCTTGCCTATCGGAGATATAAATCTTAAGCAAATCTTACGATTGCACTCAATCACGATAGAAACAGCAAGATCAGATCACGCAACTACAGAGAAAAAAATTGGGTATGGCTTCACAATCCCAATGAAGTATTTAAGTCGTTAACCTACAGGGTCTCGAGAGAAACCTAAGGTTAAAGGAGAATCGACTCTAGTTTATGCAACTAGTATCACAAAGGAGGTGTGGGGATAAGGTTTCCCAGTTGCTAGAGTTCTCCTTTATATAGTCTCCAAATTAGGGTTTGCAATCTAAGTTACCTTGGTAACAAAGCATTCAATATTCACCGTTAGATGAAAACCTGATTAGATTCAAGCTAATATCTTTCAACCGTTAGATCGAACTTAGCTTGTTATACACAAATGAAATGAACGTTCATATAGGTTTGGGTAACCGTACCTAAACGTGTACACTTAGTTGGTTCAACAATAGTTAACCAATGGTTAGCCATATGAGCACTTTCATATCAACCTTATTCATCTTCACCATAACTAGTTCAAGTGACTCAAATGAACTAGTTAGAGAGTTGTTCAATTGCTTATATCTCATAAAAGTATATAAGACACAATTGAAGCAAAATCGATTTTGATTCACTCGAATAAATTCATGAACATTATAGCCATGGTTTGCAAAGATTTCATTCCTTATTTTATATATGTTTTAGTTCATGAACAAACCGATTTTAGAAAGTAACCTACCTAAGTATGCGAATAGGTACGCGTACTTAAGTAATTGGATGAGTTTGTTTTTCACTTTCAAACTCCAGCAGAAATTCACGGACGTGAACGTTCCGCCAGTATGCGTACGGGTACGCATACTTACCCGGATTTCCAACAACCGCCAGTACGCGTACGGGTACACATACTTTGGGTTCCCGGTTTTGGACTTTTACACAAATGTGAAAACACACTATGTTTATATCCAAAGATGGTTACATGTTCTAAACTCTCATTTCAATCATTGAAACTTTCTTATATGATGTTATATAGTTGTTATTCATAAACTATTTTTCATCAAAGCGATTTTCAAGTTATTGAAATATTCAACGTGACTTTCGTCACGAGTAAAGATGAACTTGGCCAAAGCGAAAGCTTACCAACACATATTTCGAGAAATAGATAGGCGAGATAAACTCGGCTCGAAATAACAAATGAGTATAATCGAAGTCTATATCGCAATACAATTTTTGTCTCAAAATAGGCGATAGAATAGATAGACTTTTGAGTGATAGATAAGTTCAAGTCTCCACATACCTTTTTGTCAATGAAGTTCCACAAGTTCCTTGAGTAGTTCTTCGTTTTTTTATGATGAACGCCGTGGAGTCTAGAGCTCAACTACACTTACTATGCTAGTCCGAGACTTAGCTATAAGTAGACTAGAAATCAAGACTTATAGTTTTGGCAACTAATATGACAAACAAGCTTGAGATAGCAACACTTGCGAGTTCGACCGAGCAGTGCTCTAACACTATGCCAAGCAACAAGGTTTAGTCCAACGGGGTTGAAAAGACGAGGGTACCCCAATACACCACAATCTTTTATTTATCCACCTATAAGTCCTCTTACCGAAAGTGATCGTCTATGGACAAAGTCGAGACAATGCAACAAATCAGTATTCACACTTTGTGTAATTGTCTATGGATACGAGATCGAGACAATACGACAACCAAATTGTGATACTTGATAATAGGTTCGGACTTAACCAAACTCTATAGGATCACTATCAAGTATATACGGAGTTAACGTTTGTGTATTTTACTTTTAATTATAATAAACAATTATAATTGCAGAAATAGAAAAGTAAAAGACACAGCAAGATTTTGTTAACGAGGAAACTGCAAATGCATAAAACCCCCGGGACCTAGTCCAGAATTGAATACTCTCAGAATTAAGCCGCTATACAAAATCTACACCAACTTCGTATAGTTGAGCCAAGCAACTACCCCTAGTTCACTTAGTTTCCTTAGTATATCTGCGCCTCCGACTTCGATAAGTGCACGCACTGGAACAATTCCTTTGGACTGTATTCCAAACAGTAAAGGAAGAACAAATCCGTTTGGTAACAACTCTTTCGATTCTTTCAAGATAAAGAAATCTCAAGTCATACACAATGGCTCTTCCGGTTAGTCTAATAAACTCCTTTGCCTGGTTAGATCAATCTATCCAATAACTACCAAAGTAGTCAAGTTTAGGATATAGATTCCAACAAGAAACTATAAAGTGATGCCAATCTCACGAAACTAATCAATCGAATAAATTCGATTCTAGTTGGATCCCAGCCGATCAAGGTTTGTGCACACCCAAAGATATGAGAACCAAATAAGAAATCTTTTTTTTCTTCAAATCTTCTTTAGTCTTCAATAAACACCTGCACAACACCACTTAAATCTCTTGTGATCAATCACACACACAAAAGGAGTCTGTTAATAATGGATTATCACAAGATGTCTTTAGATCTACAAACAGTTCTAAAGATCCCGTCGATACTTCGATCTAGTTTGAGTGAATCTTATATCAGAAGAGAAGATTCTCAAGAATAAACAAACTAGGTGCAATCAAAGTTTCAACAACCGTTAGTCAATCAAATCAATCGAAAACTAATAACACTGCAATTATCTAGTTTCCCACCAACGGTACTTGTAGAGCTTCTTGATCCCACTAAAATCTTTAAACGAGCGGATGTAAGAGATTTCACCTAATTAGGGTACTTTTCTCTCTGGATAGACGGCTCCACCATAAACAACAAAAAGATGAAGTTTGCCTGACTCTTAGGATAGTTTGCTAGAAATGCAAACTTAGGTATTTATATACCAAGGATGTTTGGACACCAAAGAATTTCCAAAACCGAAAATATTCTCAAGATATGCAATGAATAACAAAATTCAGTTTCCCTAATTCCAATAAATGCTTGTCCGAAATTTCTGAAATTTCTCAATAGAAAATCTCCAATCAGTATATGCACATTACAAATTTTATTCTCTAGAGATATGCATTTAATTGCTGGTAATTAAAGCATATAAAACCAAAAACCTAAATTAAAAGATTCTCAATTTATTTCGGCATAGGATCTCCTTGAGTACTAAGGAATATCTTTGAACAATAAATGATAAGAGTTACTGAACGTGTTCAAAGTATGTTGACATCTTTTCACTGTAAATCCTTATTCATATTTACATTCTTCGAATCGGTTATACCACACTTTCAAACAAGTTTAGAATTGGTTCACCTGTATTCCAAGATTACTATGTGATTGATCAAATATCAAATCACATATATGGGTTCAATCGGTTCTACCAATCACCAGGATCGGTTATACCTTAATATGGAAACACTTGTGATTGGTCACACAAGTTACCAGGACCGGTTACATCAGTTACTAGGATCGGTTACATCAATTACCAGGACCAGTTACCATATACTCATGGTATTGCTTGTGATCGGTTACACCAATTACCAGGATCGGTTACACCAATTACCAGGAATGGTTACACAAATTACAAGGATCGATTACACAACACTATGTTATCGGTCACACCAGTTACTAGGATCGGTCACACCAATTACAAATATCGATCATACCATCTCATGGTGATTACTTAGGATCGGTTACACTAATTAATAAAAAATAGTCATACCAAATCATAAGTCAGGCATTGTGATTAGTTATACCAAGATACATAACAAAGTTACGATCGGTTCTACCATCTCACACATATTGGTAATCCAAAGATTTGCAATGAATAGCCGTACCAATAAGCCTAACGATTTCCCTTTCGATTCATAAAACAAGTTCATGAATGTACTTCCTTTAAACAAATGTAAAACTTTGTTTCCTAGGATGAAATCTCTACCATAACCCATTCACATAATCATAACAATATATACAAGATTATGCCGATGTCATATCTATAAAGTTCAAAAGATAAGCGTTATACTTCGTAGTCTAATTCCTTAATATAGTGGCAGAGCTAGTTAAGAGGAAGGGTGTGCAGTTGCACACCCAGCCCAACTGACTCCCTGTTTTGGGGTAAAAACTGATTTTGCTGTAAATGGTAAATTTGGGTGTGCCGCGGAGAAACGAATCTAAACCTTAAACAAATGCACTGCACGGGAGTACTTTGGATTCGAGAGATCAATCTGTACATTCCTGGCCTAAACCAAGAAATGGCCATTCCAGTCTTGCTTCGGTCACAAAATTAAGGAGAAGGGTTTATCTTAGGGAGGGAAGCGAAGAAGGTGTTGAGATCAGAATGCTGAACAATGAAGGTGTGGCTGCTTATGACTTGTATCAGAATGTGGAACTTGCTTGAGGAATGTAAGCTATAAGTTCTTGGTGTTTTCTGGATACTTGTGTTGATAACCCCTGTTGGTTGAAATAGGTTGAAAACCTATTTATACAAGTCATAGTTGAACGCACCCTGATCTTATAGGAAGTGGAAGTAGTTGAGTGATGAAGAAGTGGGGATCTAGTAAAATGTTGAAAACCACGTCCCTACTATGAGGGGAAGAACGGTCGGTTACACCCACTACTTCTCTGCTGCCACTAACTGTTCGCCTTTCCTGACACTTTCTCATAATTGGCGTGTTGCACGCCGCATGCTGTAAACCGCCAAACCAATACCCTGATGAACATCCCCTTGTTTTTGACATGTTTGATGTCTCGAGTATTTTGTAGAAAAATATGAAGCACGCTGCTGAGTGGGTCTTGCCTGCGAGACCTAATTATTCTAACAAATCATGCGCAAGCTAGGCGGCGGGCAGTTATATGTGACAAGTCGAGTTATGAGACTTGCCGCAAGAAATAGCATGTAATGTTGTTAAGTTGAATAAATAGGTTATTCATGAAATCGATATTTATTGAATATCGCTTGTAATCGATGCATGTAAATCATCGCTTTTAAGAAAGCAGCTCGAAATAATAGATGCTCATGAAGCATCGTTGTATAGAGCCCGTCTTGGTTGGTTGCGGAACCTAATGTCTTAAGAGGAGAGCGGACAGCCATTTTCGAGCAGCTGCTAGGGGTCGCTTGGGCAAGCTGAGGGTAGGTCGATCGGCTCTCATAAAAGAGTGGCAGCCGGTGAGCACGACAGTACCTTATTAGTCGCCCAGAATTAAATCTTAGACGGTCAACTTGGCTATCCAAGTTGGATGGCTGAGATTATTTGCGGCAGTTGCATACTGCTGTTGATTCAATTCAAAGGTGTTTCAAGACGCGTGACTGGCGCACTTTGGATGATCGGTTTGTGGCATTGCTGGCGTATTTGAAGCAATGCGATTGGTCGGGGCTTGTTGAGCCCCTCGTGAACATGATCGCGCCTTGCCAGTTGCTTGAAATCATATCTTGGCCGGTCGATTCGGCTAGCGAAGTAGGACGGCCGAGATTTCTTTGCGGCAGTTATATACTGTCGTTGGTCGACCTCTCGGTTTTGAGTCCGTGTGGCCAACCTACTTTGGGCTAACGATTGGAGGCGTTAATTACTGGTCGTGAGCAATTCGATTAGCCAGGGATGAAGGCAAGCCGCCGGTGAGCATACTGGCACTTCATTGGCCGGCTAAAATTGGATCTGGGCCGGTCGATTTGGCTAGCCAAGTTGGACGGTCGAGATCGTTTTGAGACTGACATGGGAAGCCTATATTCGATTCCTTAAAGAATTAGGTGTGTCAACAACCCAACTTCCAACTTTAATTAAAATTGTAGGCTGCGCATTTAGAGCGATTTGATTGGTTGGTGGGAAAGATGGACCGACAGGAAACAATATGGGCATGGCCGGCCGATGGTACGGCGGTGCAAGCTTGGGCGAAGTGGCGCAGCCGCGTCCCTTTTGCTGATGCCTTTATGTGCCGCAATTCCTCTTTATTTCTTGTTTTTCGACTTTTGGTAGGATTTATCTCCTACTACTCCATGGTGGATTAATTTCCTAGCTTGCCTAGGTCTGGTCTCGACCAATAGGGTTCGAGATATTGCGCAGGCCGCAAAAACCTAATTTTTGCAAATTGGTAAAATTAGGTTAAAAAAATTGAATTTTGCAAGCTGTCACAAAATTAATCAAATTTGAAGAATTATGTCCGCTAGAACAAAATTACCAATCTTATTCTCAGAGAGCAGTGCAGCGTGCCTCCGATTAAGTACTTTCATGCAGATCTCAATCCTGACACTTTGGGAGATTCATGCTACTCGGCTGCGAGCGAACATTCATCGTCATTTCATGTCAATATTAAGAGTTCAACTAGGGAACATAGCATAGGAAAAATACTCAGTAAGCCATCATTAGTTAATAATGCAAGCGGGAGATTAAATACTCTTTAGGCTCTAAACTAGTGAACAATTCATCTAGGAGCTTGAGTTTCAATACAATATGAAGCGCGGCATAGGTACTCATCAGATTTTAATATATTCTTCAGGCTCCTTGCGGAATATGGACATATCAAGGTCTACTATTTCTGACACCGGGTCAGCTAGACATACTTTTACAGTTTTCGCCCTAAACTAAAAACCACCATCAACATTAAGTCCCCTACTTAGCACGTAACAGTGACATTGTTGCGGGGTAAGCACTAGATGGTGACAGAAGAATTTTTTTTAATAAGATGAAGTAGGTAGATGTCACCGGAGAGATATCAGTTGGTTTGAACTTCCTTAGCGGTCGTACTGGTGAAGCGGCTATCAATAAGGGGCTGCTAACAAATTACCGCTCACCGAACATCAATGGTAGGAAAAGAAAGCGAGCATGTCCGGTTAAGGCCTTTGAGCTTAACCGGGTTCTCCTCCATCTTCATGTAAGCCAATCAGCAACAAGGTAAGTTCATCTCGTCTTCGTATTTTGGTTGTGAGTGTAATATCCACGAGTAGTTGACCAAACTTGAACATTTAGCTCAATGTGAATGACTTTCTTTGTTAGCGGCGGTAGAGCGAGCGTCAACGGCAACAAAGCAATCTCCGATAATTATGATCAGCTGAAATGTGAGCAAGGAGAACTCAAGGTACGTGCTCTTTTCTATTTTTCACCTGTAGCCACCCAACAGTAACTAGGAGCGTAATTATATATCTTTGGATAAGATGTCACTTGGAGATATTCCCGCTGCTAAGCCAGGAGGCATTAATGATTCCAAAGACACGCCAAATATAAATGATGACTTCTTTGAAGTGTCCTATACGACTGTTAGGACTTATCTTAATCATGTGACGGTTCTTCTTCCTGGACCAGAGGGTGTAGAAGTTGTACCACCGATCTTCTCCGGAATGTGTAATGAGGTGTTGTCTCCAGAAGAGTGAGTGTCTAGCCTCTCCAGTGGATTTCAAAATTAGCCAAACTCCTATTGCGCTCAATTGCAAGAGGCCTTGACTTTAAGTTATTTGGGGTCTGGACTGCTGAGTCGCAATTAAAATGTTCTTTAAACTCCTGAGCATTGACTGGAACGAAATTGTATTTATTTTGACTCTTTAGCTCATGGGCCTATTCTTGCCCTTCTGATTGCGATGATGATATGCTTGGAATGCTTGTATGGGCAAAATCTTCCGGAGCCGTTGAGTGAAGTAGACAAGCTGAGAGGCGTTCCGTTGCCGACGTGGTGCTATCAAATCTTCAAGGACTTTGTTCTAAGCGACATCCTTTGAACCATCTTCTGAATCTTGGATTGTTGTATGGAATGGGATGCGATGAGCAGTCCCCAGTTACACTTCTGTTTGGTTGCTAGAGCTTTATTTTTGAGTCGGCTTGGGAATACAATGCGGTCTTGTAAGGTGGTGTAGATGCGTACTAGATCCGATGGCGTGGCCAGATATGTGAAAATATCTCTGCGGCGTACTTTTGGAGTCTTTGATGCACGTGTACGGCTTCATGTTGAGAAATTCATGCGGCTCGTAAAGCTTTGACAGTGATGATGCTGATATCATAAATAATCTGGTTGAGGGACGTAAAGGCATCCGATGCTGGCAGTCCCCAGGTGTAATTATCTTGAGCCTATTTTCTCCTGAAAGATGTATTTCCATTGCATTTGCTGGTGTTTTGGGGTAAAAACTGATTCTGCTGGTTTAGGTAAATTTGGGTGTGCCGCCGAGAAACGAATCTAAACCCTAAACAAATGCACTGCACGGGAGTACTTTAGATTCGAGAGATCAATCTGTACAATCCTGGCCTAAACCAAGAAATGGCCGTTCCAGTCTTACTTCGGTCACAAAGTGAAGGAGAAGGGTTTATCTTAGGGAGGGAAGCGAAGAAGGTGTTTAGATCAGAATGGTCAACTCTGAAGGTGTGGCTATTTTATGACTTGTATCAGAATATGAAACTGGCTTGCAGAATGTAAGCTATAATTTCTTGGTGTTTTTCTGGATACTTGAAAATACGAAGGTACCCAAATATACCTCAATCTAAAACTTTTCCACCTATAAGTCCTTTTCCGAAAGTGATTGTCTATGGACTGAGTCGAGACAATACAACTAATCGGTTCACACTTCGTATGATCATCTATGGATACGGGATCGAGACAATACAACAACGAAGTATGTTTACTTGATAATAGATTCGGACTTAACCAAACTCTAGGGATTGTATATCAAGTAAAATAGAAATTAACGTTTGTGTATTTTACTTCTAATTATATTTGCGGAAATAGAAAAGTAAAAGACACATCAAGATTTTGTTAACGAGGAAACCGCAAATGCAGAAAAACTCCGGGACCTAGTCCAGAATTGAATACTCTCATAATTAAGCCGTTATACAAAATCAAACCAACTTCGTATAGTTGAGACCAAGCAACTAAACCTATAGTTCACCTAGTTTCCTCAGTATCCCTGCGCCTCCAACTTGCAGTAAGTCACGCACTTGGAACAATTCCTTTGGTTCGTATTCCAAACAGTAAAGGAACAACAAATCTGTTCGGTAACAACTCTTTTCAAACAACGTTGTTCTGGAGTCTTTTAGCCCTGAAAGAAACCAAAAACTCCATACGACTTAAACTGAAGTCGTATTATTTTGGATTAAGTCTTAAGCATACGACTTAATCTTTTAGTCTTCAGGAACAACTCTTTTAGCCCTGAAAGAAATCAAAAACTGAAGTCTATTATTATGGATTAAGTCTTCAGCATACGACTTAATCTTTAGTGGTGCTCTTATTATTTACTGACGTTTCATCAGTACTCAAACTTTTAAAGCTTGTCTCAAGAGACTTGTCTGCAACCACTTCCTGTTTTTCAAGATCTTGAACAAGAGCATTAAGTTCAGCAAGAACACCTCTTGTTTCATCAATTCTATTTTTGAGCCAATCTTGATGTTGTATCGTCATAATGATATTGGTTCTCAGTTCTTCAAAATCTTGGATATAGTGAATCATACTATCAGAACGAATCTACTTGGTTTCGGTTGGATTTTGAAGGTTGTAAGCCAACAAACATGACTCATCTTGAGATCCGATTGAACTATCAGAATCATAATCAAACATGATTTTTGATAAGTTTTTTTCCTCCTCTCTGTATTGATTCCTTGACAATCCTTAACCTTTTGAGCTTCCTCCTTATTGAACTTTGTAACACTGCGCGTTATCGGAGGCATTCTCAGTTATTTAAAAGCGATTTACTCAGGGTTTCAGAATACAGAAAAGAGATTGTTTTCAGCAAGAAACACGGTTTTTGACCTGACCAACTTGTGGAATACCAAAAATATACACAGAATATATTTTGTTTCCATTGTCCGAATCTTCCCACATTGGAAGGTTTATTAAAATTCGAAAATTCCAAATAAGACCTATTTTTGGAAGATCATGATAATCATGAACAATTTTTTTTGGTAGCCATGGAATCGCAGCTTTCCATAGGATACAACCGATTTTTTTGATACGACATAAATCGACATTGTGCTCTTGTTTTATGTGCTTTTTCCCATCAGGAGCACGAAAAAGGATGGGTTTGCACAATCTCCATACAACTAGGTTGTATTGGAGTAAGCCTTTTCTGGCTTACATCGAATATCAGAAACATAGTTCATGTTTCTCTTTAGAACTTTCTTCCCAATATATTTTCTCCCAAGAAGGTGATCCTTCTTTGATCTAAAGTCATGATCAAATGGAGAAGTTGTAGAATTTACAGAGATAGTTAAATCTCTCTTAATTCTATCAATGAGATTTTCATATGATTTTCTCATTCTAAGGATTTCTTTATTATGCTCATCAACACAAACATTGGAAACAATTATCGGAAAATCCTGATTGTTTCCTTTGGCAGAGAATTTCTCTTTCCCCTTTTTATGGAATCGTTCTTCATCAAAACAACTGTTTCGATATGGGTGAATAGGAACCTTTTTCCAGAAACCATTATCAACTCTCGAACTTGATTCCTTTGAGTCAATCTTATCGGGGTGGAATAAATTTTGTCTTTCTACTGAGGAGTGATCTTTCAGTTTTTTAAGACAAGAAACTTCTTTCAATACTTTTACCACCATCTTTTGAAGAAGTATGAGTTTCCTGTCAAGTGACTGAAAATTGTATTCCTTAGGATCACCTTTACGGAATCGGTTCAAAGTTTCCTTTGGACAAGATTTCGTTTGATCATCAGTAGATCTAGAAGCTGGTTTCTTATCCTCTTCTGACTTGATGTAGTTCGGCAGACTACCATCATCATGATCTGTTTCCGTTGTGACAAGATTATCACAATCTTCAAAAGTCGAGCTAGGACGTTTTGTTTCCTCATTATCAGAAGAAACTAAAACAGCATCATTAGTCAGGATCATAGGATGATTCTCTTTATCATGAGTAAGAGATTTACCCAGAGCTTCTAATTTGACAGTGAGATCCATATTCTCTTTGGCTAGAATATTTAGTTGAATATCTCTATCTCTGATCTCATGTTTAAGAAGATTTGACTCTGTCTTTAATATCAGCATTCTTGTAGACAGATATTTGATAGGCTTTAGGAGTTTTATCAACTCTTTATCAGCATCTTCTTTTTCATCAGAGATAGACTCAGATGTTCTCTTAAATGTTGTAACTCCAGGATCATGAGTCAACAAAATAGGAACATCTTTAACTTTTGAGTATTCATACTCTTGCTTAACGTTAACTGAATCATTCATGGATTCAATTCTTATAGGTTGGATCGCACCAAACACAGATTGTTAGATCTTTTCGTGTTTGCCTGCTCTGATACCAATTGAAAAGACAAAGGTACCCAAATATACCTCAATCTAAAACTTTTCCACCTATAAGTCCTTTTCCGAAAGTGATTGTCTATGGACTAAGTCGAGACAATACAACTAATCGGTTCACACTTCGTGTGATCATCTATGGATACGAGATCGAGACAATACAATAACGAAGTATGTTTACTTGATAATAGGTTCGGACTTAACCAAACTCTAGGGATTGTCTATCAAGTAAAATAGGAATTAACGTTTTTGTATTTTACTTCTAATTATAATAAAAAAAATTATAATTGCGGAAATAGAAAAGTTAAAGACACATCAAGATTTTGTTAACGAGGAAACCGCAAATGCAGAAAACCCCCGGGACCTAGTCCAGAATTGAATACTCTCGGAATTAAGCCGCTATACAAAATCAAACCAACTTCGTATAGTTGAGACCAAGTAACTAAACCTATAGTTCACCTAGTTTCCTCAGTATCCCTGCGCCTCCAACTTGCAGTAAGTCACGCACTTGGAACAATTCCTTTGGTTCGTATTCCAAACAGTAAAGGAACAACAAATCTGTTCGGTAACAACTCTTTTCAAACAACGTGATATGAGTTTGACAAAATCTCTTCCGTTTAACCAATAAACTCCTTTGTCGGGTCCTTAGATCAATCTCTCAACAACTACCGAAGTAATTGCTAGACTATGCAATCAATACTATTAATCACAAAGAAGTGTATTGATGTCGATCTACTCAACTAGTCAATCCAATCTATCACAAAGATAAACCGATTATATTTGGATCCCTTTCCAGCCAAAACAAGTATTGTGCACACCAAAGATTATGAACCAAAAAAGCCTTCTTGTCTTCAAATCTTCTTTGATCTTCAATCAGCACCTGCACACAATCAACTTGAATCTCTTGTGATCAATCACACACAGAATGGAGTCTGTTAACGTTGGATTATCACAAGACGTCTTTAGATCTACAAATAGTCTAAAGATCCCCGTCGAAACTTCGATCTAGTTTGAGTGAATCTTATATCAGAAGAGAAGATTCTCAAGCATAAAAAAACTAGGTGCAATCAAAGTAAAATAACCGTTAGTCAATCAAATCAATTGAAAACTAAAATAAACTGCAATTATCTAGTTTCCCACTAACGGTACTAATAGAGCTTCTCAATCCCAAAGAAGTTTTTAAACCAAGCGGTCGTAAGAGATTTCTCCTAATTAGGGAACTTTCCTTTCCGATAGGCGTCTCCACCAGTAACAACACAACTGAGGTAGTTTTGCTGGCTCTGGGGATTAGTTTGCTAGAAATGCAAACTTCAATATTTATAGACAAGGAAGTTTGGACACCAAGGAATTTCAAAAACCGAATATTCTTAAAGATATGCAATAAACACAAATTAGGTTTTCATAATTCCTGGAAATACACTGTCTAAATATTGACCGAAATCCCAATAGAAAAATCTATAATCAGTAAATGCACATTCCTAATTATTATTTTCTAAAGATATGCATTTAATTGCTGGAAATTAAATAGCATATAAAAACTAAGAAACCTTAATTAAAAGATTCTCAATTTATTTCGATCCTGGGATTCTCCTTTAGTTATTAAGGAATATCTTTGAACAATTAATGATAAGAGTTACTGCACATGTTCAAAGTATGTCGACATCTTTACTTTGCAAGTCATTTTTCATACTTACAATCTTGGAAACGATTTGCCACACTTCCAAACGAATTTAGAATTGGTTCATCTGACTTCCAAGAACTATGTGATTGATTATCCTATCAAATCACCAATCGTGGATTTCACGGTTCTACCAAAACAAGTTCGGTTCTACCTCCATGTGAGTACTGTGCATAGTCACGCTAGTTACCAAAACTCGGTTGACTAGGTACTAGGATCGGTTCCCCACATACTTATGGTAACTACCTGTATTTGGTGCACATATCCATAGGATCGGTTCCCCTATTTTCTAAGAACTTGTTGCACATGTTCATAGGATCGGTTCCCCCATCTACTAAAAACGTGTTGCACCTCTTACAAGGATCGATTCCCCTCTTGTAAGTTTGTTGCACCTCTTACTAGGAACGGTTCCCCAATGGTTAGATAAAAGTTGCTATTTACAAGGCATCGATCATACCATCTTGAGTGATTACTTAAGATCGGTTTCACTAATAAGAGTCATACTAATACATAAGTCAGGCCTTGTGAATAGTTTTACCAAGATACATAAACAAGTTTATGAGAGGTTATACTAAACACGCATATTGGTAATTTAAAATAGATTTACAATGAATAACAATACCAATAAGCCTAGCGATTTCCCTTTCGATTCACACATATTGATAACACTTGTGTTTGTCGAAATAGGTTGAAAACCTATTTATACAAGTCATGATTGAGCGCACCCTGATCTCGTAGGAAGTGGAGACAGTTAAGTAGTGGAGAAGTAGGGATGTGTAAAAGGTGGTGACCATCACGTTTCCGTCATGAGGGAAGACTTGTCAGCCTTACACCCACTACTCTCTAAATGTTGTTAACCGTCCGCCCTTTCCAGACACTTTATCGTAATGGGCGCATTGCGCGCCACACGCTGTAAACTGCCAGACCAATACCCTGATGAACATCCCCCAGTTTGTACTCGATGCATGTAAAGCATCGCTTTTAAGCAAGCAGCACAAAAATAATCGATGCATGTGAAGCATCGTTGTATAGAGCCTGTCTTGGTTGGTCGCGGAACCTAGTGTTTTAAAAGGAGCGTGACCGGCCTCTTTCAGGAAGCTGCTAGGAGCTATCCATGTATGCCAAAAGTAGGTTGGTCGGTCCCTATAGGAGAGTGATGGCTGGTAGCCATTTCGACATCCTATTGGTCGGTCCAAGTTAAATCCAGACCGGTTAAATTGGTTAGCCAAATCGGATGGCTGAGATGATTTGCGGCAGTTATTGGTTGCCGCTAATTTATTTAAGATTTTTATAAGGAGCGCGGCCAGCCATCTTTGGGCGCGCGTTTAGGAGCCATATGGGCGGCCGCGAATTGGCCGATTGCTCCTCATGGAAGAGGGGCGGCCAACGGTCACGACCACATCTTGTTTGGCACCTAGAATATAAGTTTGGTCGGCCAATTCGTCTGGCGAAGTTGGGCGGTCAAGATGATTTGCGGCAGTTAATGGCTTCCGTTGATTTAATTTGAACCTTGCCCATTGATCGAGATTAAATCTAAGCCGATCAATTCGGCTGGCGAAGTTGGGTGATCAATATCGTTTTCGGCAGTAATGTAATGCTGCTTAATAAAATTAGGGTTTTGTAGCTCGCGCGGCCAACTTACTTTGGGTAAGCATTTGGTGGCTCTGCTTGCGAGTTGGGAAGATTCGATTGGCCAAAGCATTAGTGGGCCCGCCGGTGTGTATGGTGATGCTTGTCTGGTCAGGGAGCGGCTAAGCTTGATAAATCGAGTGGCCAACGTCCACAAAATTTCATATTTGAGTCTTCTTGCCAGAACGTCCACAAAATCTTCATCCGATGTATATTTTCAGATGTCACATAGTCGAGAGTTTTGGCTGCCATTTATAGCTCATTCATTGGATTAACGTGCCCTCTTAGTATGTTATAGAAGACTTCCATGTGAATCGTTCGGTATATAGCTTACCCCCATATTCTTCACCAATTAATGCCAGCTTTAGTTCGTGGGTGACGCTGCTGATGAGGTGTCTCTCTTTGTGAGTTATCTCTTGATGTGTTAGCACCGGAAGAATACTTGGAAATCGAGGGCTTCAATTCTGGATCTCTTGACGTAGTCATCGAGATGCCTGTTATTTTGTTGGAACATCCTGTCCAAGTCTTGAGGGTGATCGGCTCTGGAATGAAGAGATATTTATGGTAGGGAAAGTCACCATCTGGAATCGATCGGAGGTTTTGTTCGGCACGTTGTTGTTGTACCCGGTGTAGTCTATTCTAGTAGACGATTTGGAGAACTCTTCGATTCATAACTTATGGTGATACTCGTATTTCTCCTAAGTATTCCAAAGATGGGAGATATGTTCTTCAGAATTACCCGTTTCCCTAGGCAAAGGGAATATGGGAGACGTGGGTCCTTTTGGTGCAGCAACTTCTCGGGAATATGGTGACAGACGAAATTAAAATTTAAAAGATAAAGCAGGTAGATATTACCAGGAAAATTCTAATCGTCCTTCAGCAACGGGACCGCGTGGCCAGTGGTCTTCGTAGTAGCGTGTTGTTAGCTCGGCTATGGGGCATGAGTGTTATGGGCCCAGCCATCTATTCCCGTTCATGGAGCAAAAGGAATCCTTCTTCTATAAACTCTATTCGTATAAAAAGGGGTATCAACCCTCTTCCGTCTTTTGTTGCTCGACTGGCTCCGTGCTTTCGTCTGTAGCAGCCGTATCCTCTTCGTCACTATTAGCAGCTCCATCACGAGCGTGCCAATCGTCGGCAGCAAGGTAAGTACATCTTGTTCTTTCTTCTTTTTGCAAGTATGAACTTTAGTTGTACGTATAACTTCCACGGTTTTGAAATTTCATCAAATCCTGAGTGAACTTCATCGATCCTCTCTAGAATGTGTAATAAGGTTCTATCTCCATAAAATGAGCATCCAGCCTCTCCAGTGGGTTTCAAAATTTACCAAACTACATTGCGCTCAATTGCAAGAGGCCTTGACTTTAAGTTGTTGGAGTCTAGACTGCTGAGTCGCAATTAAAATGTTTTTTAAACTCCTAAGCATTGACTGGCACGAAACTATATTTATTCTGACTCTTTAGCTCATAGGCCTATTCTTTCCTTTCTGATTGTGATGATGACATGCTTGGAAGGCTTGTATGGGCAAAATCTTCCGGATTCGTTGAGTGAAGTAGACGAGCTGAGAGGCGTTCCATTGCCGACGTGCTTCTATAAAGTCTTCAAGGAATTCGTTCCAAGCGACATCCTTTGAATCATCTTCTGCATCTTGGATTGTTGTATGAAATGGGATGCGATGAGCAGTCCCCAGTTACACTTTTGTTTGGTTACTAGAGCTGTACTTTTTGAGCGGAATACAATGCGTTCTTATAAGGAGTTATAGATGCGTGCTAGATCCGATGGCGTGGCCGGATATGTGAAAATATCTTTGCGGCGTACTTTTGGAGTGTTTGATGCACGTGTACGGCTTCATGTTGAGAAATTCCTACGGCTCGTAAAGCTTTGACAGTGATGCCACTGATATCAGAAATAACCTGGTTGAGGGACGTGAAGGCATCCTGTGCTGGCAGTCCCCAGGTGTAATTATCTTGAGCCTATTTTCTCCTGAAAGATGTACTTCCATTGCATTTGTTGGTAAAGTGGTTGACGAATTGACGAAGGCGGCAATCTTTTGGATTCGTCACTTGTTGATAAATGGGCAGGAGTCGCACTTGATAGATCTGTATTGTATCCAAACTTTTGGCAGCCCATGCACCCCTTCCACAGGAAATTGGAAATCTAGAAACACCGAATCTGACTTTGTCGGTGATGTGGAAGACATGATATGGTTGGTCTGTGTGGCTTGCTGAGGCATTGAAGCGGCTTCGGCTTCTGGAGAGGACGTTGAAGCGACTTATGGAGAGGACATTGAAGCGGCTTCTGGAGAGAACGTTGAAGAGGCTTCTGGAGAGAACGTTGAAGCGGCTTCTGGAGAGAACATTGAAACGACTTCTTGAGAGAACATTGAAACGACTTCTGGAGAGAACTCCAGTGAGGGCGCCATTAACCCTTGATTTCGAAAAATGAGTTCTTCTCATTCTTCTGAGGCGATACGATATGGAAGATGGGAAGACGACACACAAATAGTGCTGGTCGACAAGTCGTGTTTTCTCCTCATGGGAAAGAAAACCGCTTCTACAATAATATCTCGACGCATGCAACGGAAATTCGAAATAGGGGAAATAACAATAATGGCCAAGGATTCGACCAACCTTCTGTTTGATTTTCCTATGTAAATTAGATGCTTCTTGAAGATTTATGGCGCGCCAACTAGATATGTATGAGCATGGACCATTTCTGAAGAAGTAGTTGTGCGCTGATTTCCAGTCAGTTGCATCACATTCTCAAGTTTTTGATACGGTAACAAATAATCTCCAGGATTAGATAGCTTGTTGGAGACCCTTTCAGGTATAGACACTGGCAAAGGACATACTCCCAGCTTCGCCTTGTTGTCGTGTATCAATGAGCGCCCTAGGACCATATCATAATTTGGGTACTCCTTAACTATATGAAATTTTGCGTGTGTTAGAGCATCTCCCACCTTGATTTCGAGATTGATATACCCGTACGCGTCTCTGGATTCTCCTTCCGAGTTTTTGATTATGGTTGGGTAGTGAACGGCATCCTGTTTTGAAATCCTTGCATCTCTCAGAGTTTCGACGGTGACAATGTTAAAGTCAGAGGCCGTGTCAATCAGCGTGCTTTCAAACTCGACAACTTTCAGTTGAGCGGTGGTTAGTAGTCCCCAGTTGCATCTATCAATCGTACTTTCCATGAGAGGTTGGGGGAATAAGAAGGTTGGTGATGATGAATGGTAGATGGATTTTCCATGCCTCGATTCTGGAGAAGTCATTCCAGGTCCTCTCGTGTGATGAAGTTTGATTGTTGATTCCTTATCAAGTTGTTGTTGTTATAGTGAAGCTCTGGCTGGTATCAACAAACGAGAAGCAATGGTTCTTGGCAGCAACTGTGATCAGAAGAGAATACGTTTTCGTGGGAACAAAACAGGTTGGCTGGAGCTTGGATGGCTACGGTCACGATCCTTGACAGGGAAGAGCGGTGACTACAGGCACAAATCTTGGCAGGGACGAGTGGTGGCTACAGGCACGGCAGGGAGAGGCGTGGTGATGATGGTCATGGACTTTGGTAACCACGACCATGAATCTTGGATGAGCGAAGAAGCATAAGTAGTAGTTGTCATATCCACGAGCTTTAGCGGTGATGCTAGCCACGACCACGAACATTAAAAGGCTTTGATCGGCCGTTATGACCCAAAGGATGAGTTTCTTCCTTTCATATAACTTACATACGTGAGTTTTATTTCTGCTTCTATTATTTTCCCTCTTTTATTTTTGGTGAAGCAGCTCCTCTCTGATTTCCTGGCGGAAGCTCGCCTATTGTTGCTTGCCTGATACGACACGGTTGAGGGCTGCAAATATGTCTTGACGCTGCGCTTTAGAGAAATACAGAATCTCACATAAATGCTCCATCGTGGACTGTACAGTTTTGTGGATGGAGTCCCCAGAAATCATGCAGCTCCTGACGGGAAGAGGATCTCTATGGACTCTCTCAGTGCTTAGTTGAAGTTCTCCTGCATCCACCTTCTCTTTGAAAATGCGCTTCAATTTGTTGCAATCGCTGGTGGGGTGATTGACGAACCTATGGTAACGGCAATATTTGGGATTTGCCATTTCTTCTTTGGTTGGAGGACGTCTGGTAGGAGGTAGCTTGATGACGCCATCATAAATCCACGCTTCTAGGAGTTCGATTACCTATTCAATTGGACACGGGAAGATTAGAGCAGCCTCTTCAGTTTCTTGTTGATGTGTAGGCATCTTAGTCGCAGCTTTCCGAGTTTGAGTTGTCTGCTGCGCTGGTGCCGCACGTTTGGGTTGTTGATAGCCCTTCCCCAAATGCATTCTCTTTCCACCCTCACTAGCGATTGACTGGAGGTTGGATTTTTTATTGGAAAGACGCTTGCTTTCTTGAACATCTTTACGAGCTTCTTCATTCTGGGACGGTTCGGATCGACTGAGTAAAGCAGCATCGGATCTCTTAGTAGCTTCTGATGCAATATGGGAATTGATATTTCCAGGAAGGACGCACATAATGAAATCACCTTTTCATTGCGAGGACTCTGGTGAGAATGTGATAAATCTCACGAGTCTTCCTTCTGAGCTTGAGGAAAAATATCTTGATCTTCATGAGCAAACAAGTTAGGTTGGTGGCTACCTTTCCATTCAACGTGACCATAGGCTTCATCTTCCTCACCAGGAATAGGAATATGAATCTTGGAAGAAGGACTACTACCATCAGTATTGATCACAAATGAATTGTTGATGACGTTTTCTCCAGAATGAATACGTGTTAGTTCCTTTGATATTTGATCCGTAAAGACTTTCAAAAGCGTAAATACTTCGTCCTGCATCTTGACAATAGTAGCTTGATTCCTGACAATATCATTCAGGATTTTCGTCAAATCGTGAATATTTGTTAAATATTGAGACTCCATAGCCTCGACAAGGGTTTTGAATAAAAGAATGGATTCAGGAATAACATACGAAGTATTGTCAGTGCTAGGAGAAGTAAAATTGGGATTGAGGGTTACTGAACCATTCCTAAGATAAACCATCTTGATAAATTTAGGAAATTGAATATGGAAATTTTGCAACCGAAAGATTAATCTCCCACTGTGGTCGCCAGTTGTTTTGGGGTAAAAACTGATTCTGCTGGTTTTGGTAAATTTGGGTGTGCCGCCGAGAAACGAATCTAAACCCTAAAAAAATGCACTACACGGGAGTACTTTAGATTCGAGAGGTCAATCTGTACAATCCTGGCCAAAACCAAGAAATGGTCGTTCAGTCTTGCTTCGGTCACAAAATGAAGGAGAAGGGTTGATCTTAGGGAGGGAAGCGAAGAAGGTGTTGAGATCAGAATGGTCAACTCCGAAGGTGTGCCTATTTTATGACTTGTATCAGAATATGGAACTGGCTTGCAGAATATAAGTTATCAGGTCTTGTGTTGATAACACTTGTGTTTGTCAAAATAGGTTGAAAACCTATTTATACAAGTCATGATTGAGTGCACCCTGATCTCGTAGGAAGTGGAGACAGTTAAGTAGTGGGGATGTGTAAAAGGTGGTGAACATCACATTTCCATCATGAGGGAAGACAGGTCAGCCTTACACCCACTACTCTCTTACTGCTGTTAACCGTCCGCCCTTTCCAGACACTTTCTCGTAATGGGCGCATTGCGCGCCGCACGCTGTAAACCGCCAGACCAATACCCTGATGAACATCCCCCAGTTTGTGTCATGTTTGATGTCTCGAGTATTTTCGTGGAAAATATGCAGCAAGTTGTTGAATGGGTCTTATTTGCAAGACCTAGTTATTCTGACCAGTTACGTGCAAGCCAGGCGGAGGGTGGTCATGTGTGGCGAGCCAAGTCATGAGACTTGCCGCAAAGAATAACATGTGGCGCTATTATGTTAAATAACTAAGTTATTTGTGAAACCGATACTTATAAAATATCGTATGTACTCGATGCATGTAAAGCATCGCTTTTAAGCAAGCGGCTCAAAATAATCGATGCATGTGAAGCATCGTTGTATAGAGCCTTTCCTTGTTGGTCGCGGAACCTAGTATCTTAAAAAGAGCGTGACCGGCCTCTTTCAGGAAGCTGCTGGGAGATGTTCATGTATGCCAAAAGTAGGCCGATCGGTCCCTATAGGAGAGTGATGGCTGGTAGCCATTTCGACATCCTATTGGTCAGTCCAAGTTAAATCCAGACCGGTTAAATTGGTTATCCAAATCGGATGGCTGAGATGATTTGCGGCAGTTATTGGTTGCCGCTAATTTATTTTAAGATTTTTATAAGGAGCGCGTCCAGCCATCTTTGGGCGCACGTTTAGGAGCCATATGGGCGGTCGCGGCTTGGCCGATTGATCCTCATGGAAGAGGGGCGGCCAATGGTCACGACCACATCTTGTGGGCGCCTAGAATAGAAGTTTGGTCGGCCAATTCGTCTGGTGAAGTTGGGCGGTCAAGATGATTTGCGGCAGTTAATGGCTGCCGTTGATTTAATTTAGGTTTTAAAAGCCGTGTGGCTAACCTATTTTGGGCTAACGGTTTTTAGTGCTAGCGGCGCGCTGGGAGTTGTTCGACCGGCCAGCACTGTAACCGCTGGTGAGCATATTTTAACCTTGCCCATTGATCGAGATTAAATCTAAGCCGATCAATTCGGCTGGTGAAGTTGGGCGGTCAAGATCGTTTTGCGGCAGTAATGTAATGCCGCTTAATAAAATTAGGGTTTTGTAGCTCGCACAGCCAACTTACTTTGGGTAAGCGTTTTGTGGTTCTGCTTGCGAGTTGGGAGGATTCGATTGGCCAAAGCATTAGTGGGCCCGCCGGTGTGTATGGTGATGCTTGTCCGGTCGCGTTAGGGAGCGGCTAAGCTTGATAAATCGAGTGGCCAAAACGTACGGCCGTGATCGTTTTAAGACTGTCATGGGCAGTCTATGTTAAATTCCTTAAGGAATTTAGGCGTGTCGACCAGCCAACTTCCATCTTTATTTAAAAGTACGTGCGGTGCATTTAAAGCAATCTGATTGGTCGATGGGAAAGGGGGGCCGGCAAGCAGCAACATGGAGCGTGGCCAGACGGCCACAGGTGGTGCCTGCTGAGGCAAATTGGTCGGCCAAGTGGCGCGGCCACGCCTCCTCTTGCTGCTGTTCTTATTTGCCGCAGTTCCTCTTTATTTCTTGTTTTCTGATTTTTTGGTAGGATCTTGCTCCAACTAGCTCCGTGATGGATCATTTTCCTAGTTTGCCTAGGTTTGGTTTCGACCAATAGGGTTCGAATTATCGCGCAGAGCGCAAAAATCCTATTTTTTGCAAATTGATAAAATTGGGTTAAAGGACTGAATTTTGCAGGTTACCGTAAAACCAATCAATTTTTGGTGAATTTTGTGCGCTCATACAAAATCACTAATTATGTTTCAGAGAGCATCATAACTTTGCGTGCCTCTAATTGAGTATTTCCATGCATATCTTAATCCTGACACTTCGGGAAATTCATGCTACTCATTTGCGAGCGAACAATAATTATCATGTCATGTCAAAATCAAGAGTTCGGCTGGGAACATAGCATAGAATGAATACTCGGCAGGCTCCAGCATTAGTGAATAATGCAACTAGGAGCTTAAATACTCATTAGGCTCTATACTAGTGAACAATTCATCTAGGAGCTTGAGTTTTAATGTAATATGAAGAGAGACATAGGCACTCATAAGATTCAGATATATTCTTCAAATTCCTTGCGGAATATAGACATATCAAGGTCTACTACTTCTTATGCTGGGTCAGGTAGACAGACTTTTACAATTTTCGCCTTATACTAAAAACCATTATCAACAGCTGGTAAGGTGGTTGATGAATTGATGAAAGCGACAATCTTTTGGATCCGTCATTTGTTAATCAATGGGAGGGAGTCGCACTTGATAGACATGTATCGTATCCAAACTTCTGGCAGCCCATGCACCCCTTCCATAAGAAATTGGAAATCTAGAAACACCAAATATGACTTTGTCGACTGATGTGGTTGTTGATGCGCAGCTTCGTGCAAACCTTGGGTAGGCGGTACTGAATTCTGAGTTGGTGATGTGGCAGACATGTTTCGGTTGGTCTGGCTTACTGAGGCGCGACTTTCCTCTTTGATTTTTTATTGATAACAGTGCTTATGGATGGTTGAACCAAATACTGTTTGTCGGTCAGGCGCCTTCCAAACAGGGAGGTGATGATATCCTTACGTTGCATCTTTGAAAAGTGGTGACCTTGTCACGGTTATGGCTTCTTGGTTGACTGTTTCTTCTGAGTTGAAAAGGTTCTTAACAGTGAAGGGATTCCGTGTTGAGCCTCAGTACCCAAGTGTGATTTACGTTGTTCTATCTTGTATGGTCGATGGGTTGACCATGATAAAAATATCACCATCTTGTATCCGTACTGGTGACTCTATTACTTCCTCCATGCGAATTAAAAAATGCACAAATTCAGGTTACCTTTGTCCGTAGTGGTTGTTGCTATGATGAAGCTCAGGCTGGTATCAACAAACGAGCAGCAATGGTTATTGGAAGCAACTTTGATCAGAAGAGATTGTGTTTTCGTGGGAACAAAACAGGTTGGCTGGAGCTTGGAGGGCTACGGTCACGATCCTTGACAGGGAGGAGTGGTGACTATGGGCACAAATCTTGGCAGGGACGAGTGGTGGCTACGGCCATGGATCTTGGCAGGGAGGAGTGATGGTGGCTACGGCCACGGATCTTGGAAGGAAGGAGTGGCAGCCACGAGCACGAACCTTGGACGACCACGGCCATGAGAATTTACATGCTTTGATCGATCGTTATGGCCCAAAGGAAGTGTTTCTTCATTTCATATAACTCACGTATGTGAGTTTATTCCTTCTTTTCTTTCCCCTCTTTATTTTCGGTGAAGCAGCTCCTCCCTGATTCCATGCGTGCGTAAGCTCTCCTATTATTGCTTGCCTGATTTTAAGTGCGACCTTGGTGTATTGACTTGATGAAAATTTCATATTTGAGTCTTCTTGCCAGAACGTCCACAAAATCTTCATCCGATGTAGATTTTCAGATGTCACATAGTCGAGAGTTTTGGCTGCAATTTATAGCTCATTCATTGGATTAACGTGCCCTCTTAGTATGTTGTAGAAGACTTCCATGTGAATCATTCGGTATATAGCTTACCCCCAGATTCTTCACCAATTAATGCCAGCTTTAGTTCGTGGGTGACGCTGCTGATGAGGTGTCTCTCTTTGTGAGTTATCTCTTGATGTGTTAGCACCGGCAGAATACTTGGAAATCGAGGGCTTCAATTCTGGATCTCTTGACGTAGTCATCGAGATGCCTGTTATTTTGCTGGAACATCCTGTCCAAGTCTTGAGGGTGATCGGCTCTGGAATGAAGAGATATTTATGGTAGGGAAAGTCACCATCTGAAATCGATCGGAGGTTTTGTTCGGCGCGTTGTTGCTGTACCCGGTGTAGTCTATTCTAGTAGGCGATTTGGAGAACTCTTCGAGTCATAACATCTGGTGATACTCGTATTTCTTCTAAGTATTCCAAAGATGGGAGATATGTTCTTCAGAATTACCCGTTTCCCTAGGCAAAGGGAATATGGGAGACGTGGGTCCTTTTGGTGCAGCAACTTCTCGGATCTCCTCTGAGTGGGGTTATCTTGGCTGCGGGGTTTTTTTATTCTTTTTCTCTGGCACGATGACGCGGGCATTGTTATCTTCTTGAGGCTGCTCTCTTGACATGTCAGCTCCAGTAGATCTGAAGATGTCTCGGGCTTGCTCTTGCTTGGGTTGGCATAATAGGCGAACCCATTTATGATGATTTGAAGATGTGTCAACCCTCTTTTGTTATTGCGGATTACGCCATGGTCTGGATCCACACATTTTGCTGATGAAGTGATAGCGGATACTCCTGACCATAAAATGGCATCAGTGGTGGAATAGAGATAGACCTTTGCTTTCGTGATCTCTGCAGGTGCCTTTCTAGGACTCTACTGGTGTTGAGATTTGTTGTCGACTATATCCATACTGGAACAACGGCTATGCGAATCTTCCCATTATCTCTCTGGGTGTGGACCCTGGCGACATTAATATCAGTGATAAATTTGAGGCGTTTCCGGCTTACTCCATATAACACTTATGGTGTTACAGAGGCGGTTGCTATATACGGATCTCGAGAGAATCCATTGTGCCCTTCTAAGTAGTAGTCACGTCTTCTTGTGTCTCCATGAGGCTTTATGGTCCTTTCATCTGGGAGATTTACTGGTGCTCAGTTATCCAAGGAATTTCCAGTAGCATTGCTTGAAAAGGCATTTTTGTGAAGCTTCTTAGCAAACGAACACCGAAATTGGAATTAGTTGTTGGACCTAAATTGAGTTTAATGATTGAACTATATCTAAGATCCACCCTTTTGGAATTGATAAAATTGAAATGAAAATTGAGAAATTGATTTTGCAACCGAGAGATTAATCTCCCACTGTGGTCGCCAATTTTTTTGGGGTAAAAACTGATTCTGCTGGAAATGGTAAATTTGGGTGTGCCGCCGAGAAATGAATCTAAACCCTAAAAAAATGCACTGCACGGGAGTACTTTAGATTCGAGAGATCAATCTGTACAATCCTGGCCTAACCAAGAAATGGTCATTCCAGTCTTGCTTCGGTCACAAAATGAAGGAGAAGGGTTGATCTTAGGGAGGGAAGCGAAGAAGGTGTTGAGATAAGAATGCTGAACTATGAAGGTGTGGTTGTTTATGACTTGTATCAGAATGTGCAACTTGCTTGAGGAATGTAAGCTATAAGTTCTTGGTGTTTTCTGGATACTTGTGTTGATAACCCCTGTTGATTGAAATATGTTGAAAACCTATTTATACAAGTCATAGTTGAACGCACCCTGATCTCATAGGAAGTGGAAGTAGTTGAGTGATAGAGAAGTGGGGATCGTGTAAAATGTTGAAAATCATGTCCCTACTATGAGGGGAAGAACGGTCGGTTACACCCACTACTTCTCTGCTTCCACTAAATGTTCGCCTTTCCTGACACTTTCTCATAATGGCGTGTTGCACGCCGCACGCTGTAAACCGCCAGACCAATACCCTGATGAACATCCCCTAGTTTGTGACATGTTTGATGTCTCGAGTATTTTGTAGAAAAATATGCAGCACGTTGCTGAGTGGGTCTTGCCTGCGAGACCTAATTATTTTTACCAATCACGCGCAAGCTAGGTGGCGGGCAGTTATATGTGACAAGTCGAGTTGTGAGACTTGCCGCAAGAAATAGCATGTAATGCTCTTAAGTTGAATAAATAGGTTATTTATTGAATATCGCTTGTAATCGATGCATGTAAAGCATCGCTTTTAAGCAAGCAGCTCGAAATAATAGATGATCATGAAGCATCGTTATATAGAGCCTGTCTTGGTTGGTCGCAGAACCTAAGTCTTAAGAGGAGCGTGGCCAGCCATCTTCGAGCAGCTGCCAGGGGTCGCTTGGGAAAGCTGAGGGCAGGTCGATCGGCTCTCATGGAAGAGTGGCGGCCGGTGAGCACGATAGTGCCTTATTAGTCGCCCAGAATTAAATCTAAGCCGGTCAACTTGGCTAGCCAAGTTGGATGCGGAGATGATTTGCGGCAGTTGCATACTGTCGTTGATTCAATTTAAAGGTTTTTCAAAGCCGCGTGACTGGCGCACTTTGGATGATCGGTTTGTGGCATTGTTGGCGTATTTGAAGCAATGCGATTGGTCGGGACTATTGTTGAGCCGCCCGTGAACATGATCGCGCCTTGCCAGTTGCTTGAAATCATATCTTGGCCGGTCGATTCGGCTAGCGAAGTTGGACGGCCGAGATTGCTTTGCGGCAGTTATGCACTGCCGTTGGTCGACCTCGCGGTTTTGAGGCCGTGTGGCCAACCTACTTTGGGATAACGATTGGAGGCGTTAATTGCTGGATGTAAGCCATTCGATTGGCCAGGGATGAAGGCAAGCCGCCGGTGAGCATACTGGCACTTCATTGGCCGGTTAAAACTGGATTTGGTCCGGTTGATTTCGCTAGCCAAGTTGGACGGGCGAGATCGTTTTTAGACTGACATGGGCAGCCTATATTCGATTCCTTAAGGAATTAGGTGTGTCGACCAGCCAACTTCCAACTTTAATTAAAATTGTAGGCTGCGCATTTAGAGCGATTTGATTGGTCGGTGGGAAAGAGGGACCGGAAGGAAACAATATGGGCATGGCCGGCCGATGGTACGGCAGCGCAAGCTTGGGCGAACCGGACAGTGAAGTGGCACAGCCGCGTCCCTTTTGCTGCTGCCTTTATGTGCCGCAATTCCTCTTTATTTCTTTTTTTCGACTTTTGGTAGGATTCTTCTCCTACTAGTTCATGGTGGATTAATTTCCTAGCTTGCCTAGGTCTGGTCTCGACCAATAGGGTTCGAGATATTGCGCAGGCCGCAAAAACCTAATTTTTGCAAATTGGTAAAATTAGGTTAAAATTTTGAATTTTGCGAGTTGTCACAAAATTAATCAAATTTGATGAATTATGTGCGCTGGCACAAAATTACCAATCTTATTCTCTGAGAGCAGCGCAGGGTGCCTCCGATTAAGTACTTTCATGCATATCTCAATCCTTACACTTCGGGAGATTCATGCTACTCGGCTGCGAGCGAACATTAATCATCATGTCATGTCCATATTAAGAGTTCAAATGGGGAACATAGCATAGGAAAATAATCAGCAAGGCATACATTAGTGAATAATGTAGGCGGGAGATTAAATGCTCATTAGGCTCTATACTAATGAACAATTCATCTAGGAGCTTGAGCTTCAATACAATATGAAGAGCGGCATAGGCACTCATCAGATTTTAATATATTCTTCAGGCTCCTTGCGGAATATGGACATATCAAGGTCTACTATTTATGACTCCGAGTCATCTAGACATAATTTTACAGTTTTCGCCCTAAACTAAAAACCACTATCAACACTCCCAAGCCTAAATATTAAGATACAGGCCCAATTTTACTTAGTAGTCTAAAGTATGGCTTCCCCCCTGCCCTAATACTATGATCATACAAATATGACCATGTCACATCACTAGAGTATCATACAATATGTACAGCATATACAGCTTCGCAGTTATGCTTTCAATATAGCACGAATTGAAAGATACGTTAGGAATGAAAAAAGTTCAAGTCAATATTACTAACCTCAAGAGGAAGGATGATGTTTTCGTTGTAGTTCGCTTCTTCTTCACTTTCTTCAGGTCTTCAGAGTAATACTTGTATGTCTCAACATTCCTAGACTTTTTAGTCTAACCTAAACGGAGTTGACTCTAGTATACAATCAAGCGACTTTAGATGAGTTTTGAGTCACTAAAATATGACAACCAAACTTGACATACCAACGCTTGGTGAGTTCAATCAAGCTATGCTCTAACAGTGGTAGAATCCTCCTGATGTACTTTTTCTATCTTCTACACAACATGCCCAATCTGCATCAGAATACGCTGTAAGGTCAATGTTAGCATCAAAAGTATAAGACAGACCATAACCGATAGTATGTTGTATATATCGTATGATCCTTTTAGCATCTACAAGATGAGATTCTTTTGCTTTAGTTTGGAATCTAGCACAACAACCAATGCTAAAGGCAATATCTGGTCTTGTTGCAGTTAGATATAGAAAACTTCCAATGATGGATCTGTATAATTTATGATCAACATCAACACCTTTCTCGTCTTTATGCAGCTTCCCGGTAGTGGGCATGAGAATTAGCTTGGGAGTACTTTTCTCAAGACCGAATCTTTTAACAAGATCCTTTGCATACTTTTATTAAGAAATGTAAATCTCATCCTTATGTTGTTGAATTTGTAGAGTGATAAGCACGAAAGTGCGATGCTTTTTCACCCATAATTACAATAGTTAGGACTCATTATTTCTCTAATAAACTTGTTTTAGTTGTTTTTGGAAGAATAAGCTCTTGTGGAGAATTGGCTCGAAAAAAAGTTATTTGCACCCGGAGGACACGTGTTATTCAGACTCTCAGTTTTGGATAAGGGGCACCTCAATTACTAAGGGACACTTCAATTTATAAGGGGCACCTTCTTTACTATTTACACCCCTGTTAATCGCACCCCAGTTGCTTGGATAAGGGCTGACTTTCTTATTCACATGAGAAACATTTTTGGCGGGAAATTAAGAGCTTCCACCTGCGTAATATTTCTGTTTCAATTTTGGGAGTTAATGTGTGAGATATTTTCATGGATATGAGTTGGAAACAATCTGTCATGATAAAACAGGGGTGGTAAATGCTTTTGTTTCGAAAAAGGAATGATATCTTCGTGATTTGATGTGAACAGGGGAAGATTAATATTACGGGATCTTTTTGGATATTTTATGGGAAGTACGTGAGAATATTGAGGATATTTTTATGTGGATTTGAGTATATCAATTACAAGAGTTTGGAAGGAGTTTTAAAGAAGTCAAAAGACGCGTGAGAAGAAACAGGGGTGGAGATATCTCGGGTTTCCTGTTATTTTTCCACGAGTTGATTGTACTGTTTTTGGGAGTTGCATGAGGTAACAGCATGTTGAATCTGCCCATAACGTGTTGGTAGCAAGTTTGAAGTGTGCAAACCACGAGCAGAGGCGAGAAAGAGATAATAATGGAAAATATTCCCGAGAAGAATAATGGAGTAAAGAGAGAATATTTGCGCATTAAAAAAGAGAGATTGGGTGCTGCTGAGACTATATAATGAGTTTACGGGAGTCATAGAAGGATATGGAGAGTTAGGGGGTAGCAGAGAGTTGAGGCCGGAGAAGGTTGCAGAAGCCATTGCTGCATTTTCAGGTGAAGAAGAAGACGAAGAATAGATCACTGTTTTAACAGGCCTGTCATCTTTTCTTTGTAACAGTTACTCAATTGTCACAGTAGATTCTGTAACATCCACAAAGCGTTACGAATCTCTGTTCTATTATAATTCTTCAATAAAAACACCTTTTTGAGCAATAAATTATCTTTTTGAGTGTGTTTTTACTATGTGGAGTTAAACCCCAACGCTGGGACAACGGAGGAAGCCGAATATCATACATGGGTGAATTTATTTTATTCTTTTTATGACTTTTGCACTTATTTTAAATTGATTTATGATTTGAATTAATTAGTTATTATTTTATTTGATGGGTCATGCTTGCTTAAATGTTTGATGTCCCATGCTTAGGATTTACAACTAATATTTTGAGAATCTACCTTGGCAAAAATAAGAGTCCATGTTTTTATTTATTGAGCTATAATCGTTAAAAGAATTAATATTTGAACCTTCTGTTATGAGTTTGGCGGAATCCTGAGTCCCAGCACCTCTCGACATCTTGTTACCATTATTTGTATATATTTTGTTATTTTTAGTGTTCTGTATTTTTAATTCTTAAAATCAATTTCATCAAGTCCGAGTAAACGACAACCTTTCTTACCACTATATAAAATTCGATCATAGAGCTAGAAAGAATCTTAATTCTCTAACATTACTCATCTCGAATTTCTTTCCAAGAGAGGTTTGAAATTCTTTGTAGATCCATAGATTATTTCATACACATATATTTGAGCAATAAAGACATCTTTTCCACTCCACTTGGAAAACTGGGTCTTATCTGCTTCTCCTCTTGAGAACCCTTTTCTAAGCAGTGAAGTAGTAAGCCTTTCATACCATGCTCGAGGTGCTTGTTTTAATCCGTATAATTCCTTCTTGAGCTTAAACACACGATCAAGATATTCTGGACTTTCAAAACCTAGGTTGAGCAACATAGACTTATTCCTTTAGGCACCCATTTAAGAATGCAGATTTCACGTCCATTTGAAGTAGCTTAATCTTGAGAAAAAAAGTATGATATAATAGCATTCGTATGGACTCAAGGCGTGCAACAGGAGCAAAGGTTTTGTCAATGTCAATTCCTTCAATCTGTGAATATCCTTGAGTGACAAGTCTTGCCTTGTTTCGGACCACTGTACCGAATTCATTTGTTGTACCGACAATATTGATATTAGAGTGACAAGGTACGAGTTCACATACATCTTGTCTTTTAAATTGATTTATCTCTTGATGCATAGCATTCACCCAAAATGGATCATTAAAAGCTTCATCAACATTTCAGGGTTCCACTTGCGAGAGATAACATCCAAAATTGCAAATATTTCGAAGTTGATTTCTCGTCTTAGCAGTGGATTCCGTACCTCCAATAATATTTTCAGGACTATGATTCCTTTGAACCCACAAATGTAGTGGAGTGGCATATTCAATAGGAATACCCTTACTAGGGATTTTCTCCTCGTCACAAGAATCATCAGGATCGGTAACCGTTGGTACAACTTACCGATTCTGGAAATTCATTGACTTTCTCAGTTGTCTCCAAAGGAGGCAACTCAGCAGGAGAGACATCGTGACGAAAATCTTTCAAGTCGTAAATGATAACATTTGACGATTCCATCATAACATGAGTTCTGCTATTGTATACTCTAAAACCATGACTGTCTGATGCATAGCCAGGAAAAATACGTTTTCCTCACTTTTTGAGTCAAATTTCCCTCTTTGTTCCCAATCCTTAAGAATGTAGCACTTACTTCCAAACACACGGAGATAGTGTAAGTTAGTTTTCTTACCATACCATAACTCATATGGTGTATTTAGGGTTCGTGGGAGAAGATACACACGATTGATCAAATAGCAGGCTATAAAAACAGTTTCTCCCCAAAATTGTAGAGGTAAGTTTTTGTTGTGGAGCATTACCCTGGTCATTTCATGTATACTTTTATTCTTCCTTTCTACAACTCCATTAGCTTATGGAGTTATAGGTGGTAAATATTGTTGAATTATACCCAGTTGGTCACAGAATTCGAACACTTTAGTATCCTTGAATTCAGTTCCCCGATTACTCCTAAATTTCTTTAGTTTGCGACCTTGTCCATTTTGGATTCTATTAAAAATAGTCTAGAATTCACTCAGGGTCTTATTCTTATATGCCAAGAACGCCACCCAAGTAAATCTGGTGTAATCATCGACCATTGCCAAAGTATAATTCTTCCCTCCAACGGTAGGTTGTTGAATGGGTCCAAAGAGATCCATATGAATTAAATCAAGTGGAACCTTGGTGGTAATTCTAGACATGATTTATGTGGAACTCTTACTTGTTTACCTTTTTTACAAGCTCCACAAACACCATCAATCTTAGCAATGATTTTGGGAACACCTCTGACAAGTTCTTTGTTAATGATCTTGCCAAGAAGGAAAAAATTGATGTGACCAAATTGCTCATGCCAAAGATGCGTAGATTCCACCTTTGTCAGATTGCAACAAAGATTAGACTGAGTATCTAAAAGATAACAGTTATTTTTACCACGTATTCCCCGAAAAATTACTTTTCCAGACTTATCTTCAATGTCACATCCTTCAGCACTGAAGATAACTTTATGGCATTTGTCACAAATTTGACTAATAGAAAGAAAATTTTCAGTTACACCTTTGATGTAAACTACATCTTGAATTTCTGGCATGACAGGAAGTTTGATCGTACCCTTTTTTCTAATGTAGCAACAACTTCCATCTCCGGATGTTACAGGTCCTCCATTAAAGTCACTCGTTTTCACGAAACACGAAAGGTCACCTGTCATATGCCGACTACATCCACTGTCAAGAATCCATTGAAAGGTGAAGTTAACTTTAAAGCAAAGGCTCTCATATTAACATTATTGATCCTAATGTAATATCTTGTTATATTTTTAAGACTCATAAGGTTAGAAAAAAGTTTTCTAGCTTTCTTGTTAAGAGTACTAGCAACCTTTAATTTCTTCCTGAAGAGCTTACATATATATTGGTAATGATTGAAAGCACCACAAACTATACATGAGCCAACGGTTTTTGAAGTAGCATTGTTAGATTCTTTCGAACATATCTGAGTCGCATAGGTTTTAACGAAGCCTAAACCTCGTTTATCTCCAGAATTACGATAATTCTTTAGACAAGAATTAAGAGAATTACTCGTATCCTTAATAAGATTTGAATATTTTTCAAACGAGTTCGAAATCCCAAGAGTTTCAGCAAGAGCGGACTTGGAATCATCTAATTTTGCAATTATCTCTTTATTAATTTGAATTTCAACTTAATGAATCTTAATCAGGAAATATATGAAGAGCTTATATCTCTTTCTCTCACAATCAGAATGTAAACAGAGACAAAGTTCGTGAACCTGATTATTCCGTGAGAGTACTTGGACGATTCCTAAGATCAATCAAGTCGTATCCAACAAACAAGGATGGATATACCTACTATGATTGATTTACGTACAACCTATGATATTTCAATTATAAAGATAAACAATATAATGTGGTAAAATAAATAATACAGACACCAAATTTTTTGTTAACGAGGAAACCGCAAATGCAGAAAAACCCCGGGACCTTGTCCAGATTTGAACACCAGACTGTGTAAAGCCACTACAGACACTAGCCTACTATCAAAACTTCGGACTGGAATGTAGTTGAGACCGAATTAAATAGTCACAACAATTCAGTTACAGTTATGCTCCTTATGCCTCTTGAATCCCAGCAGGATTCCGTGCAATTGATTCCCTTGGCTGACATCCTTTACATCCTAAGAGTTGCTTCAACTCAATTAAAGAATTTAAACCAATTTTCCTCCCACTGATAAGCATATATGTGATTTCCGTTCTGATCAAAGATCAAGGCAAGGTAGGAAATCAATTGCAATAAACAAAGTCTAGCAAACCTCAAAATCCAGTCTGAGATGAAGAAACTATGTGATTTCTATCTATCTTGTTTGTTGGAGCAAGGCTCGACAATCAAAGCAAGATCAGGATACACGAACTATCAAGATAAAGATAGTTGGACCTGGCTTCACGAATCCCTAGGTGAAGTCTTTTTTGTCGCTAAACCCTAAAAAGGTTTCAAGGAGAGGAAGACTCTATTTTACAACTAGGACACACAAGAATAGTGTCAGAGATTAAAAGATCCCAGTTTATTGAGGTTCTCCTTATATAAACTTTCAAGGTCAAGGTTGCTTCAGATTTAAGCTAAGGTATCTTTGGAATAAAGCAATCAATAATCACCGTTAGATGAAAAACTTGACTTGAGATTAACAAATAGAATATACACTCTGGTTAGGATGAACCGTAACCGAACCGTGTACAATGACTTGTTCATTAAAGGTTAATCGAAATTAGCCAGTTGAACGATAAGCTTAATCATTTTCATATAACACTTTAAGACTTTAATATTGAGTCACACATATGATCAATCATGTCTAGATAGTGTTTTTAGAGAGTTGTTCAAATACCGATTATCTCATAAAAATAATTCTGATACATCTGAAACTGTTCGACAGGGCAAGTACGTGTACTTGGTACGTGTATTGTATATCTGTTCGTAAATATTTTGTCATGGTACGTATACCGTGTATGTATACCCTTAAGACAAAATGGGTTCATGAATCCACATATCTTTTACGGTTTGCATATTGGGTATGCGTACCTTTTTGGTTTTGAAACCAACGGATCTTTTCCGGTTTGCATACTGGGTATGTATACCTTTCCTGGTCATGAGTCAACAGACTTTTTATGGTATGGCTACCAGGTATGCGTACTAAAAAGTTGCTGCCGAACTATAACTACGCCGGTACGTGTACTGGGGATCTGGACCTGTATCAGTTCTCCCAGTATGTGAACTGGTATGCATATTTCCCTGTATCCAAAATTACAGTAGTTCAATATCTCTCTAATAATCAATTCGAAACATTCCCGGATAACATCAATGACACATATCACTGTTCCAGGCCATTTTCAAATGATTAAATCTTGAACCATAATTTAGGTCATAAACAATAAATTGTTCTAAACCAAATTTATCAAGGATGAACAAATGTTCTTAAGCTTGGTCATATTTCGAGAACATAATCAAGATAAACTTGACTTGAAATTTCTGTTACGCATGTACTGTCTAATTTAGTCATGTGACATTTTCTCATAGATAGAAAGGTGAAAACTTGAGTCATAGGTGGTTCAATATTCACTTACCTTTTGTTAAAGAAGTTCCCCAAAAGATTCGGTTGATCTTCGCCTTCAAACGGTGGAACGCAGTGATGTCTGGTACTCAACTACATACTTCTATCCTATTCCGAGACTTGACTAAATGTAGACTAGAAACCAAGATGTAGTTTTGATCAACTAAATTTGACAACCAACTTGAGATAGCAACACTTGTGGGTTCGAACCAGCAATGCTCTAACACTAACAAGTTTTGATATGTGAAGCTTGTTAGTGTTAGTTTACAAAACTATACCTTGATTCATTGTCTACTAAAATGAGACTCCGCCTAGGATTAGAGCATGGTAGTTGAGTATCAGAATTCACCGGATGACCCTTGAAGGTTGAAGAATAACGAAGACTTCTTCAACAAAGGTATCTGAAGATCGACTTTCCTAATTACTCATTATTTCTACCATTGTATCTACTGAGACAATATTGTATGGCTTCACTGTAATTGATAAATCGCAAAAAAAGAAACAAATAATCAAGCTCCAGCTTTATACTTGATTAATCTCGATACATAATTTCAAGCAATGGATATTCATAAGTTTATCACTTTTGAGGTTGAGAAAAACTTATTGTTCAAGAAACTACGACTGCAAATTTATATGAACCTAAAAGCATCACAAAGTTGTTCTTGAACTACAAAAAAACTTGATGCTCCTGAACTCCAATTGCACAAGAGATCACGAGCCTATTATGAGTTAGCGAACACTACACTTTGGGTATGTTCCTAAAACTTTTTAAAAATTGTTCTTGTATCCGAACCTATTTAAGAGTTCCTGAACTATGCACTTTTGAATATGTTCTTGGACATCTTTTAAACATGTTTTACACGAATTACCTATTAAGGGTTTGTGAACTACCATGTTTTCGGGTGTTCCAAAACCCCAACATTACTTGACGGTTCACAAGTCCTTTGAGATATAATATTGTGGGCTTACTATTGTGCATGGTTCTAGAATGACACTCATATATATACTTTTTTCTTTGTATCTCAAGGCAAACTTCTCACATGCTTACATGAATCAATTTATATTGAGAAGTAGTTGGTAAACATGGAAACTAGTTCACGAATTGTGCTTTATTTGTAATCAACCTATCCTTGGTCATTATTATAAATAAAGGACTCTCTGCAACCTATAATATCAATCCTCGTACGTCGTGTTCTAGTTACGGATAAAGTCGTACTATAAAGACCTAGGTTTCCCCTAAAAACGTAATTAGGCTAAGACTTTTGAAGCCTTCACTAAGGGATTCGTGAAACCTGGTCAGACTATATTTTACCTGATAGTTCTTGATATTAGGAATCTTATCTTGATTATCATATAAGTTCTTGTCTATTTTACGATTAGTCTCTTCTGGTATACTGCCATTCAACAACTATTGATTAAGGAATAAGATTGACAGAAATTAAAAAGTTCTTTTCGCCTTAGAATTTGTAATTCCACAAGATATAAATATGGTTTTATACTAATTTTGTGAGGTAGAATTGATTAGGCATTTCTTTGACCTTTTGAAGAGAGTAAGTTATCCTAATTGTTGAGGTTTGTTTGATATTTGTTTACCCTTGAAGATCCCTCATAACCAAACATATTTCCACTAACTTGATTTGATATCTTTTTGAAGGAAATCAATATTCTATATGTTAGAGGCAGATTTGTCAAAGCCTTCACTTCGGCCGAAGCAACTCCTAGGCCTATAAAGGATGTCAGTTAGGGTAATCAATTACGTATGGTCTTGCAAGATCCAAGAGACATAAGGAGAACGACCAAAGCTAAATTTCTCCCAGGAACGATTCGGTCTCAACTAAAGTCCACTCCAAAGTCTAATAATATACTAGTGTTTGTAGTTGTTTAATACAATACGGTGTTCAATCTTGACTAGGTCCCCGGGTTTTTCAACTACATCACAGTTTTTCTCGTTATTTTTTAATGGTGTTTTGTATTATTTCTTTTCCTCATTATATTGTTTATCTTTATATTTGAAATATCATAAGTAGTGCGTTAATCAACTTAGATGGTGTTAGTTCAACTGTAAATAACCTACAAGACTTGTTCTTGATGGAGTTCTTTTCTTTTACAGTTCGAGTACATACTATGTTGACTTTGATATGCAATCAGGTACAAGGATCTTTTACTGTTGATCTATGCTTACTGATTGTACAATGAATTATCCATACAGGTTCGCGAACGAAAAAAGTTGGTGGTGTACTAGGTAGCTTCTCCTTTTCAAAGCAGATGAAGATGGGATGCTCGGCCAAAGGTAGAACCGAACGGCAGAGTTTTAGCCTATCAGTTTAAATTAGGACGGTGGGAAGGATGGGGTACCTAATACACCACCAACTTTTTCGTTCGACAACCCGTCGGAACACAACCTAATACAATCACAAGTAAGTCAACAGTAAAGACCTTTGTATAAGATTGTATATAGATTTTTTATCTTTCCCTTCCATAATCAATATGTATAGACCAAAGGTCCATGTACCTGATTGTATAGAAGAGTTCTTGGATGATCTCAAAAATCAATATTCAAGATCAATCTGGTATGTATCAAATTATACAAGATGCGAATTCCAACAAGTATGTTAGAGCATTACTCAGTTCAACCCTATGGCGTTGGTATGTCAAGTCAATTGTTGAATTTAGATGCCAAAACATATTCTTGATTTAGTCCACTAAAGTGGGTAGCATACTATATTAGAATTAGTGAGTATGGAATCAAAGCTATCCTTGAATACTGAAGATTGAAGACTACAAAAAGTGCTCACTCTTTGGAACAATTCCCATGATGGTAAATATACATATGTATACGATCGAGGATATTTGAGCCTAAGACTTTAGTGAGAATGACCTTTGGCCCTGGAAAGGTATTCCTACTGTTGTGAATGAAAGTTGAAACCAATGAGCCAAGAATCACTCAATTCCTAGTTACAATGAAGAAGTTATGAGAGATTTACTAAAACAAAAATATGCGGCTAAAGGCAGTTCGTGAATAGGGAATACTACACGAACTTTTTGGAACAGTTCGTGAATAGGATATAGTACATGTACTGTTTGCAAAAGTTCATGAACTAAAATACAAAAACGTGACCTTAAACATATTTTGGTCAAGTTTTTGATGTTTCCTTTCCTAGACAAGGCTTGAATTCAAAGCAACTTAGCGTTGGTCATTCACTATAAAATGAGGTTTCATGTAGCTACACAAACCATCCATTAGAAAATTTTGTTTGTGCTACACAAGGTTGTTTTCCACATCTTTGTTATTCGCGAACAAGAGTGAGACGTTAAAGATTTTACTTGGGGGTCGTAAATCATAGGTTGGTGATAATATTTTTAAATAGTAATGCAACATGTATCTAGGTGATTATTTATCATAAACACTAGATTTGATAGATCAAGATATCACTAGAATATTTTGATCTTGTGAGGTAAAATCAATTAGGTTACGGAACATGTAAATCCTAATTTTTGAGTAATATCTTCTAAAGAGAATTAGCGTTCTGCTAGAAGAATTACGAGAGCAATTCGTAAAGAGAATCCATGTTCTTTTAGGAGTTTTATAGGTGCATGAATACGACTGAAGCAGGTATTACATCTAGTCTGAAATCTGGTAGTAGGTAATTGGTGCAACGGCTTAAATAAGTGTGTCTTCAATCTGGACTAAGTCTCAGGAGTTTTCTACAAGATTGTAGTTTCCTCGTTAACAAAAATTTCTGGTGTCTGTGTTGTTTCTTTTCTGCATTATATTATTTTTCTTTCACCAAGTTGTACCTCGTTATACCTTGATAGTATTAACTCAATTGTAAAAAAAACCCTACAAGACTCGTTTTTGTTGAATTCGTGTCTTGAAATATAAATTACAAAACTTTTTCTTTTTGGAATTTGATTCGTGACTGTTTCTTATTTTAAAGCAAACTACATAGGATAAAAGCATACTATACAAATATACAAGGTACTTTGTTAACATAAGACTAATATATCAGTCGATCAAAAATAAATTATATTGCGAAATTGGGGTATCGTCAAGATTCATCGGACGGCTGGTGGAGCAGCATCTAGGACGCAGAAGGGGTTAAATCTGTTAAGCTCTGTAAGGATGCTGAAATAAGCTTCTACAGACATCTGACGGAACATTTCCGGATTATACTGGCATGACAAGCGCACAAACTCTTACTAGAACATTCAATGTTCCGATAAAAATGGTGATATTAAAGTTGAGACGGAAATTTTCATTAGAAACTTTTTTTTTTGCGTTGGTTTCAAGAGTAAAACAAGATACGGGCGCACTTTGATAATAACCATATAGAGTAGACCTAGCAAATGTATATCTTCTAAAGAACTTTACTCTATCAGTAAACGAACCTTCTTCTTACAACATATAATACGTTCTTACAGAAGTTTATGTAAATGTGAAAATTCCATCCCTGCACTTCATTCTGCATTTGCTTCAACCAACTTCAGAAAACACCTCCCGCACAAAAAAAAAGAAAAAAAGAAAGGGATAGGAAAACACCTCCCGCACAAAAAAAAAGAAAAAAAGAAAGGGATAGGCTATGTATCGAATCCTCTGTTAAACCAGCTAGCAAGCTCGATATTCCAGAAATAGACCTAGTTTCTGTACAAGTATATCCCGTGTTGAGTAGAGTGGCTTGCTAGTAACAATCCAGTCCTTCTCTAAAATTCCTGTTTTGGCGCTTCCAATCATCTCACTATGGAACTCGGATACGATAATGTACAGAGATGTTCTCAGGACATCAGCCATTGCATAAGCTTTGGCGTGCAAAGGTCCACCTCTCTTCTTCCCTGTGGTGGCAGTAGGTCCTTCCCTTCTTCCAGAATTATGCAACGGGGCCCACTTGATATTAGCCGCTCCCATCAAATGAGGAGCTTGCAAGTTGGTCTTCTTCCCCATGCATGCCTCAACAGCTAGCAAACATGACAACAGAGTTGAAACTACTGAAGCGTTGCAACCAGCGAGTTGAGCAACACCAAACCTATCGTCCTTGTGTGATCGTGCAGTCAGTGATGCTGCTGTTCGTACGCACCATACATAGAACTGTATAGTAGTTCCAAATAACCATTAGTTTACTAAGTTTATTTATTTGTTCAAAAAAAAACAACGAAAAAAACGGAAGAGGAAAATCTGCAGTTACAAGAATTATGAATGCAAATCAGGAGCACATGGCTAAATGTGTGGAAGCAGTAGCAGACTCAGGTGCGGAAACCAAATCGAATGCTACCTAGACATGTTGTAGGTTTATATTGGATTGCAGATCAATATTGTAATAGTCAGTCCAGCAGCAACCATAATTTCCCTAAATTAATCTCACAAGAGTCAGTTTTTCCCTTTCAACACTAGAATGTTCAAACTGGCCTATAAATAGACACCCAAGGAGCACTATCCTACCAGACATGTATTCCTTCACTCCTTTGGCAATAAGAACAAAATAAGTTTGTTCCATTTTTCGAATATGTCCAAGAGTGCATTTTCCTACAGGGTTATTATTAATTAGAAGAAAAAAACTGTGTTCTCTGAGTCCCTTCAAGTACTTGTAGTGGCATGCTGTCCCTTCAATCTTACCGTACCCTGACTACACCTGGCTAGAGGAAGAATTTCACAACACAGCTCATGATTACTATACGATTACAGTCAACTGAACTGGATAATTGATAGTAGAAAACTTCAGAACCCCACAAGATTTGGAACAAGCTACTAGAGACGAGGCCCGTCAAAAAGAACCTTCTATGAGGCTATCGGACAACACTTGCTTACTTAATCTTAATATAAAGATTACGTGTTTCATGTCTAGCAAGTAGGAGTGGTTGATATAAGGATTGTGTGCTTCATGTCTAGCAAGTAGGAGCGGTTGATTTTCTTTTATCTATGTATTTCAGTGGGGAGGCACATCATCTATTGACTGGGGACATCCCCATCATACATAAACAGATCATTCGATATAATAAGACAACCGATCAAAATAATACAATGTCTAAAAGAACACAAAAGGATGCATGATGTAAACAACATAATACACCTCCCACTTGTTAAAAGTCTTACACAGAACGAACACATGTAAAAACCACATGTTACTCATACAGATGCTAAAAAACAGCAATAAGTAAACAATTTATGTATTAACACTCCAAATTAGATTTTGCTTCTACATGTTGTACACTGTATGGTTTTAATTTTCCTTTGATATGTAACCCTTATGACTACATGTATTATTTCAATTAGAAACTTTTTCTGCTGCTTGAGAATAGCTAGCACATTAACACAAACAGAAAGCGCCTATGATGTATGGTATGAAATCAAGACAATGACTAAATTTTAATTGGAAATCATCATTATTTACCTGGAAGTCGTTGAATGCTTGATGAAGCTTTGCGTCACTACGGGTATCAGTTGGGGAACGTAACTGGTGAGATATTTGGTCGCTCTTGTCTACAGAAGAACCTTCCAGACCATCAGCCAGCTTTGAAGTGAGATCTTCTACGGGCCTCAAGCACACAGCTATAACTCTTTTGTAGGTTTCACCACTCTCTTCAAAGAAAGCAGCACGGCGCCAGAGATCCACATTGCTATCACATACCATACACAGATCAAGATATGCAAGATATTGTAGAAGAGAACGTGGAGTGCTCTCCTCAAGAGCTGCAAGGAGAGGTTCACTAGGATTTGTTTCAGCTGCAGCTGATCCTTTAGATGGTGCAAATGTGCATCTTTTTGTATGAAAGACCTACGATAACACAAAAACAAAGTAAGTATGCCATCATGAGTAGAGTGCTGTGTTTCATAAAAACAAAATGCCAAAACAGTCCCCAGAGTAGAAGCAATATGTTGAATGGAAAAACAAGATCAATCCATTATTCCAACTAAAAGAGGTGAGTATTGCTACAGGGGCTGCACATGGTTGCAGACATGTTTCTAGGTTTCAATCTTACTTTGAGCAGTAAGCTACCATATCAAGGTATTTAAGTTTCATTTGGACTTAAGGTATGCTCAAAAATGGCTTTACTTAAGCCTGAAGGTAGAACAGATGAATAATTATGTTCAAGTTTAAACACTTCCACAAAACAGGTTATAGCCAGTATATATGGCTGGCCCACCCACCCCTCTATGTCAGACTTTCTTTGGGGCATCATTTTCTTAATACCAGGATGGTTTTCGTTGCAGACTCATCATTAGAATAACACTTGATCTTAGGATTAGAAACTTCTGGTCACAAGCTCAGGCCATATGTACTTATTCTGGTAAAGAGTTATAGTTCAAGAGGCACAGGAGTATAAAACCAGGCTGCCTTAAGCAAGATTGTCAATTAAGTCATTACAAATACACGACGCACAAGAAAATATCTGTATAAGTTAGCACTACAATTCACATGACTCCAATTTCTGCATAAAATACAATACTCACTTAGGCACTCGGAAGTATAATTATTGCCTACCAAAACATCCTAATTTAATAATGAGAACTGCACATATTCAGCTAGCTTGAAACACACAGAAAATTGTTGTGCCCTGTGTTAACATCATTCCATTGAATAAAGATTCAGATAGAGCACAACAGTACAAACATTAACATCTGATAATAAGAACTACAGTATGGTAAGCTAGAAAGACATGGGCAATGATGGCATGCAGCAGTTCAAGACTGCCTAATCTTTAAGAAGAGTTAATTTTAGGACATGTGTCCAACAACCAAAACCAATATAAACCATTAACAGCACACACCACATTTCACATATTTGCAATCAACATAATTTTACGAAGATGCGTTGGCATTACTAGAATTTTTCCATTTCACTCTTTGATATATAAGCATATTTGTTCTTACATACAGGCAAAAATAATGCAGATGGAATATGAACTGCTGCACAGACAATTTCTTTTGTTGTTTCAGTAAGGTAATGGCTACCAAAAGTATCAAATTTAGGTCAAACTACAAGTTCAAAAAGCCAACCTGATGTAAATGATGACTTAATTCCCAGCAGAGTGAAACTGCAGAACTTCCAATGTAGAAAATAATTTGCTCAGCTATGAATCTCCCAATGTTATTCTGGTTGTTGAAGTAATGGGGTAGGAGTACCACCAGTAACACTGAACATAAGAAAGAAACACTGGACAGCTTAACTGCTTCTTTAATAGCTGAAGGAACCCCCATCTTAAAGCTGAATAAGGAAGTCCGCTGCAGATATAACCAAGATAAGTGAATACACAAATGATCAGTAGGCAACAAAAGAGATGACCTACTTACAACAATATTTCTACTAGTGGAAATGGTAAAGGTTCAACATCGACACTGTTGAAAATATAGTAATAGTCTATGATGAAAAGGGGAAATCAATGATAACCGGGTGACACAAAATAGAGAGACTACTTACAGTCAAAACAATCCATAGTGAACTTTAATCAGAACTATTGAATGAATCCACACACATTCTGTCAGAGGGTTTTCATCCACAAAGTATAAGCAAAACAGAAGTACAGGACGGCTATGTTTTACTTCGAAGGTTGTAATCAACTCTTACGACATTTGACTCGTCATTGTCCAACCAATGGATTAAATTTTGATAATGTGCTTGTGCAGTGTTGGAACATTTGCATCTAGTGCTGTGAACAGAATGATTTTGTTTCTTTTGGAGGTGAAAATAAAACAACATAAACTTATCATGAAGGCTGATGAAACCCCTCCGACATTTATACATTGAAAACTTTTCTCTCTTCAGTTTCTACATCAGGTTCACTTAACATCAACACTGATATTTATTGAACCTAGGGTTTCACAACATAGTTACCCCAGACTATGAGCTTCAAATTTATTTTCATTCTAAAAACAGATAACCTAATTTTACAAATGAACCCATTGTAGATTACCCTAATCATAAGTTCACATACAAATGCTACAAGATGATAACAATACTGGTTTCAAAATTTGAAATACTAAAAACAAGAAGTTTACCTGAATAATCGGAAACACCAAGACCCATCGTTTATTGTAAACGTAATGCAACCCATAAATCAAACCGAACAGAAAACCCCTAAACCCTAACCCAACCAAGCGCTGCTCATCAAACGAGTAAGAATTTCTACAAAGAGAAACAACCGATAGAGAACCCCATAAACCAGAGAAAAGCACAAAGATCATAAACCCCAAAGTGGTATTAACTCGATTACGAACATTTGGGGTAAAGAGATCAGATGAACCGCCGCCAACAACTGAGTTAAGAAGGAATCGACCGAGTGAGAGAGCGAGTTCAGGAAAAGATGCAGGTTGTTTAGGTTGAGGAGAAGACAAGTAATAGAGAGAAGATGAGAAGCAGAGAAGAGAGATTTGAAATATGACGAAAGCGATGATACTGTAGAGAGATAAAGAGAAAGGGTTTGGAGAAAAGAATGAGAGTAGGCATATTTTGCACAAGAAGAAGATGATTGTAGAAGATATCGATTGCCATATCAGAAACCCTAAAAATCGATTCTTGATGATTTCTGAAGGAGGGAAAGACATGTTTTTTCTTCTTCGGGTTTCTTTGGTGAACTCTAGCAATGGTGAGAGGGAGAAAGTGCAATGAGAAAAGCAAAGGGTTTAATTAGGAAATGGGTTTTTCTATAGAGGCGGGAATGGCAAAATAGAAAATGTCATCCACATTTCGGTCATGTGTCCATATATTACCGTATACGTACCCAACGACGGATTGGTTGTGCTAGATCAAAAATACTCGAGCATCGTGAGAGCATATGAAATTCCCTTCGTGAGATTGTTCTCGAAGATCTTACTATTACACACCGTCCACCGATGGAGATCAAACGACCATAGCAGCACACCATATATTTGGGGTTGGAGTATTCGTTTAATTCCTTATTGAAAGAAACCTATATTAAGGGTTGCTGGAATTTAAAAGAGTTGCAATAGGTTAATATGACTAGGTCATGATTTATCGTATCCCGATGCCGGCCAATATCTTTCATATCGTTGTTGTATATGTTGACACTGACCCAAGATCTTCAGTTAATTTGTTTTCCCAGATATCTATTACGCAGATCATATTTGTGCCTTACTGAATCGTATACGTTGATAATGTATGATATTAGTAGGTACAAAATATAAAAACATATAAATATTAAAACATGCTCAAATTTTTATATTTAACTATATTCGATTTAAACATTCATACTCAGAGTGAACATTCGCCTGACGAAAATGATAGTGATGAAACCGAGAATGAAAGTAAAGGTGGAGGTGAAAGTATATAAGGACAAAATTATATTGGTAGAGAAAGTCGTTTCGATGATAATCGTGTTAGGATCCTTATCTTTTATAGCTTAACGAATTAAATTTATTAGTTAACCTTGATAGCCAAGACGGTGGGTAGTTTTAGTATCCACTCGATGAACCAAGATTTGATGGTTTAAGTAACAAATGCATCCCGTGATCAATCTTTTTTCAAACTTGAAGATTAATGGAGTTTCGATAAATAATCTCATATTCAATGCATGAGTATCGTGATAAAGACAAAGATCCTTTAAAAATACATGTAGTGCCTATATACGTCCTCTATAAAAATGATATCAAGTAGAGCAACAAGGTTGAAATTTTTAAATTTTTAAAAAGATAACTCGAGTTTTAATATTTTTTCATATACTTTATATATGATCGGTGGAGACAATGAAATATGCTCAGTTGTATCTAATGTAACAATTTATTTGAATTGCAGTTTTTCTATATGAATAGTCCAATCTCGTTTGTTTAACTCATTCATTGCAGTTGCAAGCTTATTTGAACATCTAATATATACAAATGTATACACAGAGGACGACAATACTTTAATTAGACAAAAATCATCAGTATTAGCAAGTTTCGGTCGGTAGCATGCATCACCGATATCGCCGTGTCGAATACGTATCCACGAAGACTGATACAACACTGATACCCGATATGGAGAACCATAGTTTAGGTCGAGGGATATGGGATGTTCTAGTAGTACATAACAAATGACTAAGTTACC
>JAJJMB010008592.1:3731452-3795700 GCA_023531105.1 Papaver atlanticum | reverse complement strand
TGAGATTGAGAGAGTAGTTACTGAATCAGATTAGTCCTTTACTGTTTCGGAATATGATTCAAAGGAGTTGAGTGCAAGAAGTTTTCATGATTGGTGAATGTTTAACTCTCTCTACAAATCAGTGGTTCTTCTCTCAAACGAACAACACTAAACTTATTAATCTCTAGGTTATTTATACATGCTAAAGATCAGGCCTAAACTTCTTTGCAACCGCTTGTACATCCTACAGACAGCCACATTTGTCTTGAACGGTTAGGGAATGCCAAACTCAGTTATAAAGCCTTTTTATAACTGTCACAACCAAATCCTTTGCTCTGGCATACATGTAATGCACACACCACTTGTAACTGATAGCTTTTAACCAACATCCAGCCAATATCGCGTTACACTCAACTTAGCCCGAGCCAATGTGCAGCCAACTTAGCGCTACATTTATCTCGGACATGCACTTAATTCATTTTATGCCAACATCCAAGTAAGGTCTTGCCAATCATGTCTTGATCTGCTGCTTGGCTCAGCTTCATACGTTAAGTGTGTCACTTGCATTCTTTTTGTCGAGCAATGGCCACTAATGTTGCATTTGCATTGGCTAGGCCTTGGCAAATCCTCGGCGCTTCATCGTCGGAATATGCATCTCCATTGGCCAGGCTACTGACTCTAGTATTGCGCTATCTTGGCGCTTCACTATCGGGAACACTAACAAACCTCCCCCACCCAATCTATTCAACGTCCTCGTTGAACGCAACAAAGTATACTTGTTACACTTGTTATTTGTTCTTATACGCTTCTGAGCTTATCTCAGAAATCAACAAACTTGTTTGGCCTTTTCCCTTTCCAATACATTTTCCCTAGTATCATATGCCATCACTTAGATTACTGCCTTGCCATTGATCCTACTAACTTGTATTGTTGTTGTCACGTTGGCATACGCTCCACCCTCAACTACAATCGCATATCAACACAAATTCAAACTGAAAATTCTTCTTGTCAATTCCCTGAATTAGGCTTGAATTTCACTTGAATCATTTGTGACTAAGGGTACACAAGCAATGATTCTTCCCAACTGATCACAATGATCATTTTCATAGACTTTCGCCTTCATTTTCCGACGTTAGTTGTATCATGCAACCTAACAAGACTTATGTAAGACTCGATATTTTCTTCAATCATGTTGCGATTGCGCTAAATCATGCCATGTCTTAAGGTATGCAAATTATGATTCCATACCACTCTAGGTATGCGCCACAACCTATATCCTTTGCTACACTTTGCAAACATCAGCATTTTCACTAGATTTTGCCTCCAAATCATATTGCAAACTTCACCTTCTTGGACTTGCATCATTTGTATGCAAAAGAACCGACACCTTGATGTTCTTGGCTTGCATTGTCGCATCACCATGATAAAAATGCATGACTTTGGTATAGTCATGACTTAGGATTAACCGAGACATCCCACCATCACTTTGGACAAAGTATCCTCTTCAAGTGCCTTTGAAATTAACAGGCCTCATTGTTCTTTCAAACTGTTACGTTTTAATGTAATGGAAAAACAACATGTTCTTCCAAGCTATGAGTTAATCTTAACTCATTTCTCTTGATGGGCTTACTTCTACATTCTTGCTGCATTACTCCATGCTTTTTCCGCCAATATGTTGTCGCATTTCAACATAACTCTCAATAGCAAACTCGTCTATGCCACCAACTCTATTTGCTTATTTCACTTTCAGCGTCTTCCATTACATATTTTGATTTAATATGTTACTCTTTAGTTTTGTCACACAATAACTTGAAAACCCGATTTCCAATGATTCTTGCGCGTTTGTCTAACACTTTGGGCAGGAATTTTGACACCTTTGTCATAAACTTTCATGGCCCGTTGCTACCTCAAGCTTCAAAGTTCTTTCTGATTGATCTTTCCACACAAAGACCAACTTCTTCTAGTCTTCATACTAATGAAACCCAAACAATTCATCGCTGAATTCGACAAACAAATGACACCGACTTGAATAAAAAAGAGAAAAATCAAGAAACGTGTCCCCAAACACAGCTCTGATACCTGCTGTCACATGCCCATTTAACGTCCTAAAATTTTCCATGGGACATGACCGACAATATTACTCTATGGTTCAATAAATCAATTTCACCCACAAGTACTCATCCTTGCACACTTGCATCAAAGTATGCATCTTCTTTCACTCTTAAGGAAATACGCAACAGAAGTCTTCATCTTCTTTCTCTTTAACTCTTTATGACCCCAAAAATATAAGAGCTTTGCCATTCATCAAAACAATTGATAAACTCGCACAAATCAACAACATAAGAACACAAACATATAATGCAACAAACCCATTTTATTGCATCAAAGGAGGATTACATAACATAGTCCATCTCATAGACTAAACATGCCATTCACCCTATTTGGTGAATGCCTAACTCTCTCTACAAATCAGTGGTTCTTCTCGCAAAGGAACAACACTAAACTTATTAATCTCTAGGCTATTTATACATGCTAAAGATCAGGCCAAAACTTCTGTGCAACCACTTACACATCCTACATACAACCACATGTCCACGGGTAGTTTTCCTAACCGCCAATTTACTTTTTAACTGTCACCTTATGTGTTGTCTTGCAGATTTAAGCCACACTTGTCTTGAATGGTTATGGAACGCCAAAATCAGTTATAAAGTCTCTTTATAACTGTCTCAACCAACTCTTTTGATCTAGCATGCGTGTGATGCACACACCACTTGTAAATGATAGCTTTGAGCCAACATCCAGCCAACATCGCGCTACACTCAACTTGGCCCGAGCCAATGTGTAGCCAACTTAGCGCTACATTTATCTCGGCCATGCACTTAACTCATTTGATGCCAACATCCGAGTAAAGTCATGCCAATCATGTCTTGATCTACTGCTTGGCTTAGTTTCATACGTTAAGTGCATCACTTGCATTCGGCCAAAAATGTCGCATTTGGCAACGCCACTGTAGAATTTGCACAGGCCTTGGCCAAGCCTTAGGTCAATGCATAAGTCATCTTGCATCCTTAATCCATTCCTTGAGCTAGGCTAACTCTGATTACGAATATGCAACACTATTGCATAACATTGCATGTGTCAAGTAGCCTTTCTTGTCTCGGCCATCTTGGCGCTTCATCGTCGGACTATGCAGCTCCATTGGCCAGGTAACTGACTCTAGTATTTCGCCATCTTGGCGCTTCACTCTTGGGAACGCTAACAAATATCCAGTACTTTACTAGCTGACCACTAGTTAAAATGTTGGTGCATAGGCTAAAAAAATGATTAAATTACCTGAATACTTTGAGGCCTACTAATTTCTTCGTCCACCTAGATGAGAGGGATAAATGGTGTCTAAAAAGGGTGAAAGTACTAAGTTATCCTCACTATTAAAACTTAAAAACTTAACTCAATTAAATTTCATCCTCATTAGTATTTTTCTAGCAACCCATTTCTCTTTCTTAGGTTTTTGATTGATTCATAATTCAAAATTGAAATTTTCAGAAATTTTGTTTTTCTATAAAAAAATTAACAAATAAAATGGATATTTCCTTTATGCATAATAGACTGATATAAATGTTCACATTAGCCAATTCTGAACAACCATCTGATATGCACATATACATCAGTCGACTTTTCTTGATGTTCTTCGTGGTTGAAGAAAATCAACCCAGAATAGGCCAATGTGGACATATAGACCGATTCTGGTTAAGGAAAATACCCATATTTTTATATTAATTTTTTAAGCTACAATCGATGGAATTGTTGACATTCTTATGACATACTCGATTACAGATGATTTCATTTTCATTATAACCGATTATAGACGATTTCATTTTCATTATAAGGTCGAGTGATGTATTCTCGAACCAAAAACGATTTTATACCTGAATTAAAAACGAGTGTTAGTATGACTACACTCGAATCTTATAACCGAATTGGGAAAAAAAATGAAAACAATTATTTCCTGAATTGAAAATAAGTACGATTTGATATGACTCCTCACATATAATATAATTTCATACTCGAGTATGGATTTAAGTTGTGTTTGATGTTTTTTTTAACATCAATAGATAATCTGCCGATGTGAAGGTTGGTTTCGACCGATTCTTAGTAAAAGCAAGTTTTAAGTTTTTGTTGTTGTTTGTTTTCGAAGTTATAATCGGTCAATACGAATGTCAATATTAATCGATTCTAGAGCGTTATTTAAAAAAATGCTGATACATACATTGGTATACGCCGATTCGTATTCTTCCTGAATGAAAAACATCAACCCAGAATAGACCTACGTGCACATGAACATCTACTAATTCCTGGTTGATGTTCTTACAAAAATCAACAAAAGAAAAACATTCATATTTTGGTGATCATTTAATATTAATAGATTTGTCTTTTTTCTTGTTGAAAAGATAAAATTTTATAAATCAAATAATATAATACAAAAGGTTTACAATATCATTTTATCGACAAATTTTATTAATAGATTTGTCGATGAACAAAATTAAACATCTCTAATCGACAGAATTAATACTAATTAATCAGAATTAAATTGGTCATGATAGGCCTCGAATAAATGGGACAATTTTTTTTTATTACTGCAACCTTCTTCGTGTAATTTACAAACGAACCAAGAACGGTCCGCGAGTTATAACTCCAAAGGTGTCACTATCCATCCACAAAAAACCATCAAAACAAAAGTAACACAAAAACCCCAAAGAATTTGATGAAACCAGTTTTGAAATTTGGGGTTTTTGTATCAATTTTTAAAAATTTGAGGTTTTTGTATCAATTTTGTTTAAGATGAAGTTTTAATGGATCCCAACATTTGAATGGGGTTTTTGTACCACAAGTTAAGTCACCTTGGGTTTTAGTGGCTAGTTCTAACCAAAAATGAATTATTTATAGTCGCAGATACTTGGTTCTCAAGTATCACTCATAGAGGCCAAGTATTGTCTATCCAAATGTCTAGCTTGCATGAGAGGAAGAGAGCTAAGTGTCTAGCTTGCGTGAGACTAGCTGCCTAGATTGCTTCATTTACACACATATTGACCACTTGTCTGGGCAATGGTGGTTAGCCATAGCATAACAGACTGACAGAGCCCGAAGAATTATTTTAGCACTTTTCAACCCCAACCCAAGTTTGGTTCGGTAGTGGGAATGTATCTTCCTTTTTGGGCGCAGATTTTTACTCATGAAAATCTTTTGCCAAAACGAACAAATAAAAGAATAAAAACTCTCGAGGCATTTTCATTTCTTAGTCTTTGCAGTTTCTCTTACTTGTGCTTAGAGAGAGGGTTGACGCAGAAGAAAAATCAAAACCAAACCTCGAAGAACATCTCTCATCACCTGATCACTCGCTCATCACTAGTAGTAAAAGAGAAAAATCCAGTATAAATCATCAACTGTACTACTCCATTAAACATACAGACTTTCTTTAGCACATTAAGTCCTTTTTCTTGCCTAGGGTTTCGTTTCCATGTGGCGGTTGCAATAGTTGTCTGATGTTTAATCTCTGATCTTTTACCAGAAAAGGAAGACCCAGAGAGGCTAAGACCCCCTTTTGCAGATTTCATTGGTCAGTAGAGTTTTTCACTTTTGCCTCCTTTTTTTGTTTTGAAAGTGATCTTTGCCTCTTTGATTTTATTTCCCCTTTTATTTGCAATATGTAAGTTAATGCCAAAAATATGTAGATTTTCTTTCTTTATTCCTTGTTATTCTTATCGGAATGCAGAGACAGAGTTATTCCTTGTTTTCATTTTGTCTTCTTTTTTGTTTGTTTGTTTGTCTTTAATGCAGAGACAAAGTTGAGTCCCAACCAAGGAGGAGTTGAGTTTCTGTGAAGTAAAAATGATAGATAAATTGTTTTCATGGACTCTCAAAGATATCTTCAATCAACACCTTTACAAAGATAAGGTATATATTGATAAAATTTTGAGTCCTCATTTCTTTACTAAGTTTTGTTAATTGGGGGAATCTGGAGATTCTATTCTTTGTTGCATGTATCAATTTCTTTCAATTACTCAATTAATTCTTACATTTCAAACTCTTATCAACACGCTAAGCTATAGTTAGTTGTTCAGTTGTATCATTAATGTTTATGTTCTTGCAAACGAAGTAGGGTTAGAGTGGTGGAGATAATACATTATTCTTGAGCCTGATCTAGATGTTTATTTTGCAGGTGAAGACAATCCCAGAAACGTTCACTTCACCGGAGCAATACTTCAACTCATTTCGATATCCTCTACTTGAGGAAACACGCGCAGAGTTGTTTTCAAAAATGAATAATCTAACGCAGTCGCCTACATGTGCAATAAAATATCTTACCGAACATAATGACTTTTTCATGTACAATGAATCAATTTATACGATGATTGTTGAGAAAAAAATTAAGCCCGAGAAGGAGGTATACATTCCTATGGGTGGGGATGTAATTGCATTCTCAGATGTAAAATCTACACGCGTTGAGGACTTAACCCGCTTATCTTATATTCCTGCTTTAGTCCAAGAAGTAGAGGATGAAGGAAAAGCGTACATAGTGAAGATTCTAGCCTCTAAACCTCTGGAGTTTGATGAAGGTTCACAAAAGAAGTTTGAGCATCTTTTTGCGGTTTTTCTAGTCAATGTCGCAACAAATTGTCGCATATGGAGAGCACTTAATGGTGGAAATTTGAGCATCGTTGAGGAAGTGTTGGATGCTGCTCCCCTGGTAATTACAACCCTTTCAGTTATGATGCTAATAAATCTTTATAAATGTCCAAGTGTATTCATTGCAGTTGACCGCGTATCCTAATATTTAGTTTCGTATTAGTAGGTCTACAAGTGAGGCATCAACTTCTTATTCGGTAAAATTTTAATCTGAATCACCTGTTCTGTTCAATCTGTGTTTTGATAGGTTGGGAGTGACTGTCCCGTCTGTTCTCAGGATGCGAAATGTGTCCGTGGAAAAGATTTATATGAGGATTTGTTTTCTTTCAATCTGAATGTGTCACAGCACAAAGCAATGCTGGACTCGGTATTGTTGAGTACATGTGATCACAAAAATTCTGTCAAACTTGTATGGGGTCCTCCTGGGACAGGTAAAACAAAAACGGTTGCAACACTTCTTTGGGCACTGCTAAAGATGAAGTGTAATACTCTTACATGTGCCCCAACTAACACTGCAGTTGTAGAAGTAACTTCACGACTTGTGAAGATTGTTAGACAAAAACTAAAGCATCGTAGTTATGGGTTGGGAGATATAGTTTTACTTGGGAATGCGGATAGGATGAAAATTGGTGTTCACGAGGACCTTCATGAAGTTTTTCTTGATTATCGAAGTGATCTTTTGGCAAAATGCTTTTACCCGTTTACTGGGTGGTGTAGTCACAGGCAATGATATCATTGTTTGAAGACCCATATAAAATGTACCAAGATTACTTGAGAACAGAGGAAAAGAACCAGGAGGATAAAGAAAAATGCCAGCAGGGACAGGAGGATGAAGTTGGGCTACAGGAAAGCAACCAGACAGGTGAAGGGCTGACAGAAAAACGGACTCTGGAGAAGGAACATGTTTGTCAGAATGAGAAATTGCAATTTGGCGAATTTTTTCGAAAACAATTCTATGAAATTCGTAAGGCAATGAAGTTTTGTATATATTGTATTTGCACCCATATGCCGACGTCTCAGCTTTCAGACAAAGTGGTAAAAAATATGGATAGAACCCTTATTTGGCTTCGAGGTATTAAAAGTATGTTATCAACTGGTATGCTTACTGATGGAGAGCTGAAAAAAGTGTTCTCAAAGTATAGAACTGGTGACCGCACTTTCAGGGTCTCTTCTACATTGTCGTTACGTAAGGACATAAAAGTGTTCCTTCAGATTCTGAGATCTCTTGAAGAATTTGCGGTTCCTCTGCAACTCGCTGATATCCAACATGCTATTTTAATAGGTGATGAACGCCAATTGCCGGCGATGGTTCAAAGCAAGGTTCAGTTTTCATCTCATAAATTTTGATTTGTGTTGGTTGACATTGAAGTGGATAATTTTAATTATTTAGTGGTTTGATTTTTTAATATTTTTTTTTAATCATTTATAGATTTCTAAGGATGCTGAGTTTGGAAGAAGTCTCTTTGGGAGATTGGTATCACTGGGTCGCAAGAGGCACCTTTTAAGTGTCCAGTACAGAATGCATCCTCTCATAAGCTCATTTCCAAATTCTGAATTCTACAATAACCAGATTTCAGATGCTTCTAATGTCAAAGAAATAAGTTATAAAAGACATTTGCTAGAAGGAAATATGTTTGGCCCTTATTCGTTTATAAACGTTTCTTATGGAGAAGAGGAATGCAATAACAACCTTAGCCGGAGAAATATGTTGGAAGTTGCAATAATTTCTGAGATAGTTGAAAATCTTTTCAGAGGTAATTTTTAACCTTTCATGTTCCATTAGTTCTTCTTGCTTCATTTTAAATAATTGGTATTACCGCTCATGTGTGTCTGTATTCTAATTAAATTAAAACTGTAGCATCGATTAAAAAAGCACAGACAGTTAAGGTTGGAATTATATCCCCATATAAGGCTCAAGTCGCGGCACTCAATGAGAAACTTGGAGATAAATACGGGGCAAATAGTGGCTTCTCGGTTATCGTTCGATCGGTTGATGGATTTCAAGGTGGTGAAGAGGATGTCATCATTGTCTCTACTGTGAGATCCAATGCATCAGGATTAGTGGGTTTCCTTGACAATCCACAACGAACAAACGTTGCTCTAACAAGGGCGAGGTATGGGTGTTGTTGATTCGAAGAACTCCATTAGGTGACAGGTCATGCTTAATTCTTTTTGTCTGGACTCTGGAATCTTGAATTTTTCCTCGCTAATAGGTCATCTTGGATTTCACTGTAGGTTCTGCCTTTGGATTGTGGGGAATGCACCAACTTTATGGAAGAGTAATTCAGTTTGGAAAAAATTAGTGACTGATGCAACTAACCGAGGATGTTTTTTCAATGCTGAAGAAGATGAAAGATTATGCATAGCAATCATAAATTCCTTGGTTGAGCTTGACCAAATTGATTTAGTCAATATGAGTTCTTTACTGTTTAAATGGTCAAGATGGAAGGTACTTAACTTTGAGCTTTGGCTGTCATCTGTCATATAACTGCTGTTTTTTGAAAAAGAAAAAAATGTTTAGCTCATATGTTTTTTTTTTTTTTTTTGAGTTGATAGGTCATTTATGGAGAAAATTTTGTTAGCTCGTGGCTGAGAATAGGAAATGTTGAAACAAGGAAGGAAATAATTGCAATGTTAATGAAACTTTCAAGAGGATGGCGTTATCGTTCTCAGAAGCAAAAAAAACTTGAAATCGTGGACGGTATTTCTTCGCAACTGTTGGAACAGAATGATATCGATGGGAAGCTAAACATACTTTGGACTGTAGATGTCCAAGAAGAAGATTCAAAATGCATTCAAGTGCTTAAGTTTTGGGATATTCTACCGTCGACAGATATACCCGAACTGGCCAGGTATCTCGATTACATCTTCGGGAGTTACACCGTCGATACTATTAACCGCTGCAAATTTAAATGTCTAGAAGGGTATGCAACTCATCACTTGTCACTCGCTTTTGCTAGTTTCTTGTACTTTAAGAATTGGCTGTGAATATATGAACCTTGAACTTCTGTGCTCACTCTTGATATAATTGCTGTGATAATATTAATTTTGTTGGGTCCTCTTTTTTTTTTTCTTAATCAGGTCGCTGGAAGTTCCAAAAACCTGGGAAATCCGTCGAGCTGTTGAGCAGAATTATACCAACGAAACCAATTATAACCTGTCAAGGAAGTTAGCCTCACTAAGTCTGGGGAGTAAACCCATCACAGGAGATCCAAGGTCAAGGTGAGTTGTCGCCTGTGCACAGAATCATGAATTCACACATATTCCATGCTTCATAATACATCTTGTAGAAATTATTCATTCAGTAAAATTAGACATAAAAACTGTGTTCCTGAACGACAACGTGGGACAGTACAATTTTTTTACTGAAGCTCTTGAGAGCTGCTTGTTCATTTTCTTTTGGTTTTGTCAACTATTGAATAAACCTAATCAGCATGGTGATGGTAATGCTAAATGACCTGGTTCTTCATGAAGTACTAAAATGGCTACTGATGCAGGAAACAAAACTCACCACCAAAACAGCGTTGGCAACCAGTTGTAAGGAGTAAATAAGATGTTCAAGCACCTGTGGAAAGCTCTTCAGCAAAATATCGTTACATAGAATACATAACGAGCCTTCTTTCATTATTACTACTAATTTAGACACAAAAGACTTGTCTGATTCCACGATCATGTAAATTTGGAAGGTAGGATAGAAACTTGCTTAGTTTCTGTTCCCACACATTTTTTTTTTCATAGTCTATTTTCTATCTATGTAATTCGAAACAATTATTTTTCCCCATTATCAACATTATATCCTATCAGTTATAATAAGTATTTTTTTTTGAAGCACGTTTTAAATTTTAACAAGTATTGTAATGTCTGTCCGTAGGTGTTTCCGTATTGGAGGTAGCCTAACACTATGAATATGTTTTAACCTTTCTGATATTATGGCAGTAATAATGATATTACAGGTGATCAATACCACCAACATTCCGTATGATGGGTTTTTTTTTCCCTTTCTAAATTCTTAGATTTTTGTTAAAGGGGGAGTAAAACGTGATCCGAGGAGAGCAAGCAAAAATCGTAGTCAACTCGGCGACTAAAACAGATTTTTTTACTTTTTTCCAACTCGGACTAAAACACAAGCAAAAATCGTAGTCAACTCGGCGACTAAAACAGATTTTTTACCTTTTTCCAACTCGGACTAAAACACGGTAAGTTGATTTCCAAACGTGTCTTTCTCTTTTTTCAAGAGTATGAACCCTAAAAAGAGAGATTTGATCAGAAGACCCAAATTCCAACTAATCGACCTACACTCTTGAAGCAAGTCCAAGAACCAGTAGCACTAGCACCGCAAACTACTTCTTATAATATTATTTATGAGATGAGATATAACCCTTTGATTTGCAAAGAAATTCTTTGTAATATTCTCATCATGCCAATCAGTCAAAGGAAATTGTATTTACTGTCATCTTTTGTTTTTCACATTCTCCACGAGTTTGATGTACTTTCTTCGCGAGCTCCACCTAACATATCTTCATTGTATTTTCTTTCATACCCATCTTTTAATTCACCTTTCCTTTATGTTTATCATCTGATCGAGATTAAAAGAATAATTGGATAACTAATTTTACAAGATTATTGTATCAGGGTTGAAATGTGTGAAGAGTTAATGTGGCAAGTGAGGGTATTATAGTCCGAGTCGAAAAAATATACCAAATTAGTCCTAGTTAGCGAGTTGGCTACGATTTTTGCTCTCCTCAAATTCTATTTTGCTCTCCCTCTAACAAAAATCAATTTTTATTGCAAAGTGCTTAGAAAGCACACACCACGAAAAAAGAGAGATATCAGATAAGAGAGGTGCACATAACAGTGCAACACCCAAATAGCTCGAAACCTATACCTATGGTTCCTTATTTCTATATTTTCTCCGCTGGAGCCACTCCCCAAGTTCAGATAAATGACTTCCCCATCATGCTTCAAAAAAAAAAAAAAGAAAGACTTCTCCATTCCACTTAAACAGATTATTATTATTATTATTTTTCATCAGTTTTGGCTTTCTTATTGTTTTCACTTTTCAACAATGCTACCGAAGATACGCTTCCTTTGGGTAGCGTCATAGTGAACACAAACTTGGTCACTGTCCAATTTTGTGTACATTCTGTTTAGGAGTCATGTAAATAACGAATTTTTTTGGCGGACGGAAAATTAGAATTTTAGTCTTTTGAAAATAGAAACTCATAAGTTATTTTCTAATTGGATTAGGCAAGAACAGTTTTCGATGCAGTTCTATGTGGAACCCACGTCCATATTAACCATCGGATCAGGAAATTACTTGGAAGGTTTCCTCCGGCAGTTAATTTTGTGCTTCCACTGGTTTATTGGAAATCTGATTCGTCAGTTGGTGTCTTAAGACGGGTCTCCTCCTTGTCTCCTCCTCTTCTTCCTAAAACCATCTTGACTAAAAAAACGCATGCATATGGGAAAGTGCAACAGTTCATGCTACGGCATGAGATTGTTTCATTTGTTGTTTAAGTTTTTGAATAGTGAAAATCGCCTTTTCACCAACTAGTTCTAGCATCTGTTCAAAAAAGAAAAAAAAAATCAAGCTAGTTCTAGCGGAAAGATGATGATTACAAAGAGAGAAAATCACCCAAATGGTAGTTATTATTATCATCAGAGACAACAGAAATTACCATCTTTTCATAAAAACAAAAACAGAAAGATGAACAAGAAATTAGAGAAAGAGAAAGAAAAACAACATCGGCAGATGTTGATAAACTCTGTGGTATCTTGGACTCTTGAAGATGTACTTAATCATGACCTTTACAAAGATAAGTTAATTGTCTCATCAAATTCTACCTCTTTAACTTTTTTTTTTTTTGCTTACTTTTTTTCTTTTCTTTTCTGAATCTGTTGGTGAGAACCCGACTTGATAAAAGAATAAAGATTCTTAATGCTCGATTTAAAATGCTTATATACCTAGCTTAGAATGGACTAAGGGTTGATACAACAACAGATACATACTGATTAGCAGTGCATGTAAGAACCCACTGTCAGAGGTTCTATAGCTTTAATTCAAATGAAAGAGACTAGGAATTCGAAAACTGACGCTGCCACATTAACAAAAATACTAGTAGCACTTTGCATTTGTTGATTCTGTTTGCAATTATGCAATATCTGGTTTTCAGGTGGAGACGATTCCGGAGACTTTCTCATCGATAGAGCATTACTTCAATTCATTTCGGTATCCTCTTCTTGAGGAAATCCGCACTGAAATGTACGCGAGCATTGGAAATCCATCCTTGTCCCGAACGTGTAGCATTTTCTCTGTTAGGAAAGATCGAGGTCATAAGCCACCAGAAAATCTGTTGTACGGAATTGCAATTGACGGTAAATATCTGCCCCATTGTAATGATGTAATTGCCTTGCTGGATGAGAGACCATCAACTCTGGAGAACTTAAGAAGACCTGAGAGATTTTATGTTCCAGCTATGGTATTGGGTGTAAGCTATACATGAAAACATAAAATGCTCCACATCCTTGCATCAAAACCCATTATGGCAGAAAAGCATGAGAAGAAGATGATGATTACACCAAAGTTTGCAGTGTCTCTCATAAACCTTATACCCAGTCTTTGTATATGGGAAGCTCTAAAAGATGGCAGGAACTTAAACATTATGAAGGAGGTCTTGTCTTCTGATTCCCAGGTATAACTAATCTATATCATATATTAACTTTATTAAGCCTGTTCCCACGTACGTGCCGGATATAGATCTGCTTGTCATTGTGCCTGAGAATAGAAAGACTTTCGTCGTCGTAAATTCAAGGAATCAAGATTCTTACAGTTATCCTGTTTTTTAAATTCGGCAGGATGAAGGTAGTTGTGGTATGTGCTCTCAGCAGGTTGACTGCCTCCCAGAACCTGATTTGTGTTCATTTAATCTGAATGAGTCGCAACTTGATGCAGTGCTAAGCTCTGTTGCAACAAGTAAATGTGATCACAAAATCTCTATCAAACTTATATGGGGTCCTCCTGGGACAGGGAAAACAAAAACAGTTAGTATCATTCTTTTCGAGCTGTTAAAGATGAAATGTAAAACTCTTACATGTGCCCCAACTAACACTGCAATTGTGGAAGTTACTTCACGGCTCATGAAGATTATAAAGGGTGCACCACAACATGGCAGTTATGGTTTGGGAGATATAGTCTTACTTGGAAACAAAGACCGACTGAAGATTAATGAACATGATGAGCTATCTAATGTTTTTCTTGATAAACGTATTGAAGTACTTAGCAAGTGCTTTACCAGTTTTTCTAATTGGGGTAGTTGGGTAGGAACTATGAAATCATTGCTTACAGACTCTTACCAACAGTACCATAAGTACTTAGAAAATAGAAAAAGCACCAAAACTAGGAAACTGGCCTGCTGTCTGTTTTGCCCTAAGATAGATCAAACTGACAAGCTAGAGGATGAGAAATTGAGCATTGCTCTAAGAATGGGTCTATATATGAGGAAAAAATTAAGGAACTTAGAGAAAGAAATGAGTTATTGCATAAAATGTATCTGCACTCACATGCCAACTTCAGTTATTACAGTTGAATTGATGGATAGTATGCATAAAGCACTTGATTTGCTGAAGCATTTTATATCTCTGGTACAGGAGGGTTCTTTTACCGAAGAACAAATTAAAATAATTTTCTCCAGCTCAGAAACTATATGATATACTGTTAATGACCCTTCTTTACTCTTATTGGGTACGAGCCGTAATGAATGCCTTGAAATTCTATGTTCCCTCGCCAAAATCTCAATACGCAAGTTTCCTAATGATGCTGCCATCGGAAAGTTTTGCTTGCAAAAGGCTTCTATGATATTCTGCACTACATCAAGCTCTGCCAGATTAAGTGAAATCAAGAAGACGAAATTAGTGATTATTGATGAAGCTGCTCAACTTAGAGAATGTGAATCAGGAATTCCCCTGCAACTACCTGATGTCCAAAATGCTATTCTCATAGATGATGAGCACCAGCTGCCTGCAATGGTTCAAAGCAAGGTATCTTTCTCGCTCTTCTCGTATTTGTTTTTATAATTTATTTCCTAGCTAATTTGATGTTTCATTGTACATTAGATCTCTGAAGAAGCTAAATTTGGAAGAAGTCTGTTCGAGCGATTGGTTCCATTAGGACACAAGAGGCATCTTCTTGATGTACAGTATAGAATGCACCCTTCCATTAGCTTGTTCCCAAATGCTGAGTTCTACGACAAAAAGATTTCTGATGCTTCTTCTGTTAAAGAAAGAAGCTATACAAAGGATCTGCTGCAAGGAAATATGTATGGCTCTTATTCTTATCGATATTTCTTATGGAGGGGAAGAATTTGATAATAAGCACAGCCGGAAAAATACGACGGAGGTCGCTGTAATAAATGAGATAATTAAAAACCTATTCAAAGGTTGCTTTCTTTTTCCCATTGCTTTCATTTTCGTCTTACTTGATTCTAAATAAATGAGTTTTATGTCTGTTCATATGTGTCCCTTTTCATTCACCGATCACTAATTTTGGTTACCCTGAATACTACAGCATCAGTTGCAAATGGCCAGAAGGTGAGCGTCGGTATTATATCTCCATACAATGCACAAGTTATTGCAGTCAGTGAGAAACTTGGAGACAAATATGGAACACACTGCGACTTCTCAGTGAGTGTCCGATCAGTTGATGGGTTCCAAGGTGGAGAGGAGGATGTTATAATTATGTCTACTGTGAGGTCGAATGGGAATGGTTCAATTGGTTTCCTTTCTGATGAGCATAGAACAAATGTCGCTCTGACAAGGGCAAGGTATGGTTGGTGCCCGTGATCAAGCATTTACATTTATTAGGTTGTTTAAACTAAATATTAGTGGCTTCCTTGTAGGTACTGCCTTTAGATTATTGGGAATGGCGAAACTTTAATGAACAGTGATAGTGTTTGGAGGAAAATAGTTCTTGATGCAAAAGATAGAAGGTGTTATTTCAAAGCTGATGACGATAAGAGATTATCGGAAGTAATCATGGATTCCTTGATCGAGCACGGCAAATTTAAAGATTTGAGAAGTATGAAGTCTCTACTTTTGAAAGAGGCAAGATGGAAGGTATAAATTACTTGTGGCTATTGTTGCTTATGTGTAATTGTGGTTTCCATCTGATAACATTTTCTTGGGCATGAAGTGCTGTGTCTACACATTTGAACTGCTAGGTTCTCATTTTCTTTCTTTTTTTGATAGGTTACATATGGAGATGAATTTTGGGAGTCATTTGTCAGAATCAAGAGTGTTGTGACTCGGAAGGGAGTAGTTGCTCTTGTAAAGAAGCTTTTAAGTGGTTGGCGTGATCGTCGTTCCAGACTAGAAAACCGTCAAATCGTGAACGGGCCTTCATCACAGTTACTGAAATGGAACCATGTGAATGCACACTATAAACTTCTTTGGACTACAGATGTTATCAAGGATAATTCCAAATACACCCAAGTTCTGAAGTTTTTTAAATATTCTACCTGAGAAGCAGATACCCAGATTAGTTAAGAAACTTGACATTGCCTTTGGGAGGTACTCAATCAGTAAAATGAGCCGTTGCAAAGTGAAATGTATTGAAGGGTATGCAGTGATCTGTGCTCCTCCCATTTCTTACTTCTATAAATAAATATACTTGATGTACCTGTTAGTCTAATCATTTCATTTACTTTTGGATATGTTCTTTATATAGGACACTGGAAGTTCCTATGAGTTGGGAAATCGACCAGGACAACAAACAAGAAGACTGCGTTGAGTTGTCAACTGCATTGGCTTCACTTCGTTTGTGATAGAGACCAAACATAACAAAGCCAGGGTCGGAGTTAGTTATTCGTTGGCTTAAATATCGAAGCAGCAGTTCTTCAATTGATTTTTGTTTTCTGCTTTGGCTTATGGAACTTTAAAGAACAAATATCTTGTGAAAAGAAAGTATCGGTTTCATTCTGAATTAATCACTTCTCTGTTGTGCTAGGTTACATCTATACGGGTTCACACCCAAAGTACCTACATATTTTTGTTTGTAGTATACTAGTATTGGATGTGTTTTCCCTGAGTAAGTGTAACCAGTCAAAGTTCATTGCATTTAGAACTAACTTTGGATTAACCAATATGTATCGATTCAAATTCTGATTTAAAAGTTCATTCTGGAGACACATAACTATTGTACCATAGCTAAAATGCAGAACATACTCCAAATGATGATCATACTGTGTCAGAAACACGGTAGCCAGTAACATTCTTCAAGACGGAACATGTTCGGCAAAATTAGCTAGTATCTACTCTATAAATTAAATGCAAGGATGGATGGCAGGATGGGTGGTTGATATCCCTATACCCTACCAGGCTACCACAAGCATGCGTATCCAGTAAAGCTGACTCTATGTTGTGCTACAGTAATTTTATAAAAACCGCCTTAAAATTTTATTAATGCAAAAGAAAACAAAAAGGAAGTATTGGGAACTGCATAGTTAATTTGGGACTTGGAAGTGTATCCGTGATTGTGTAGGTATGTATATGAAAAGACGATTCTACAGTTCATAGACTAATTGACGGTTAAGCACTTTATAGTCTGAATGAATGTGGTAATTGTAAAAGACTTTTGCAAGGGCTTTGTAAACGACATTTCAGTTTTTGCAACTCGTTTACTGAAGCACATAGAAAGATGGATGCTAGCAGAGGGATCAGAAAGGGCTACATCTCCATAACTTCCAATAAGATGAAGAAGGACAAGACAGAAGTCACACTGCGCCAGCACTTCGTTAGCAAACTGAAAGGTCTTGATTGTATATGCAGCACAAATTTGAAATCTGGATTTTTTGGAAAGAGCTTTATCTTATTGAGCTCCCTTTGTCGACGTTTTTCATTTTTAGTGGTTTAATTTGATGATAAATCATATGTATGCAGAAAAAAAATCGAGGAATCAAGGTGCTACGCAAGAAATGGCCTCCAATTCATCTTGCTCTAGTAAAGAAGAAGAAGAGGAAGAAGAAGAATCTATTCAACTAAAGGGTTTGATATGTATTATCTTCTCTTGGACCCTCAAAGATGTACTAAATGAGCACTTCTATAGAGATAAGGTCCGGCATTATGATTAATCGACTTGTTTTTTTTGTTTTTCGTTTTCTTTGATTTCTTCCCGAAGTAATACTACTGCGTACTTATACATGTGCATGAATTTATCGTGCTTTTGTGTTGCACTAGCCAACTGAATAGAGCGCTACATTAATAGCTGCTATTCGGCTGACCAAAATGTTTGTTTTGCAGGTACAGAGAATACCTGAAACGTTCTCCTCGGAGGAGCATTACCTAGAATCACTTCGTTGTCCTCTTCTTGCGGAAACACATACTGAGCTGTTTTCAAGCATAAATAATATTCATCAATCGCCAACATGTAAAATTACATCTGTTCACAAACACAAGGATTTCAAAATGCCGGACTTTTTAGTTTATGACATTATGTTTGACGCATCAAAAGATACCGGGTACAAGAACGAAATATACAAGCCCCATCCTTCTGATGTAATTACTTTCACTCATGTAAGGCCAGTGCGTTTCGGCTCACTTGAAAGATCATATGTTCCTGCTTTTGTCCTGCAAGTATCTAGATCTCCTGCACTGGAAAAAGAAAAAGGTAATAACAGAACTTATCTCGTTCAAATTCTTGCATCAAAACCCATAAACGAGAAAACTTGTATGCCTACTTATGCTGTTTTTCTTATAAACGTAACAACAAATCGTCGTATATGGGATGCTTTACACGGCGGGAACTTGAACATTGTTAAGAAGGTCTTGCATGAGTACCAGGTAAGTCTCTTGTTTAGTGTTGCAGTTACCTTCTCCCTTTATGATAAAATACCTCAGTATTGCGATTGATATACTTCTAAAACAATCAGAAGTATCAGTATCCAGTCACAAATATAAGTGGTAACGGATATGTTTAACTTTCTTGTTGCTTCAATCTGTTTCTTTCTACAGGGTGGGGTTAAGTGCGGCAGTTGTTCTCAAGAAGTTAAACGTGTACCTGGAAAACGTTTAAGTAAAGATTTGGGTACTTTCAATTTAAACGAGTCACAACTTCATGCAGTGCGTAGTTCTATCAGGACAAGTGCATGTAATCATAGAAACTCAGTTCAACTTATTTGGGGACCTCCAGGGACTGGGAAAACAAAGACTGCCAGTGCACTTCTTTGGGCAATGTTAAAGATGAAATGCAGGACCCTAACATGTTCCCCAACTAACATTGGGGTTGTGGAAGTATCCGCACGGCTCATGAGCATTGTTAGGCCAACACTACAACGTGGTTTTTCTGGGCTAGGAGATATAGTGTTATTTGGTAATAAGGATCGAATGAAGATTGGCGATCGTTGTGACCTTCTTGATATATTTCTAGATGACCGTGTTGAAAAAGTGGCAAAGTGCCTTTCCTACAGAACTGGATGGGGGAGTCAGTTAGAAGCTATGATCTTGTTGCTCCGAAATTCATCTCAGCAGTACAGTCTGTACAAGGATTGGAGAGAAAGCAACGTAGAGAAGAAAGATTCTTCTGCCCCAGTAAATATATGGGAAGGTTTAGAGGATGAAAGGTCAGGAGTTGCTCTAACACTTAAGCAATTTATAACAAAACGATTCAGCTCAAATTCCGAATGCACCCTTCCATAAGCCTATTCCCAAATTCCGAATTCTATGGAAAAAGGCTTGCAGATGCTCCAAATGTGAAACAAAAGGGCTACAAAAGAAGTCTACTTGATGGAGACATGTATGGTCCTTATTCGTTTATAAATGTTCCATATGGTAAGGAGGAATTTAATGATGGACACAGCCGGAAAAATATGTTGGAGGCAGCAGTAATTGATGTGATAGTTCAAAACCTCTATAAAGGTTCCCTTTCTTTACGTTTCGATCATTTTGCCTTTCTTCTTTTTGTATAGCTTGTCAACTTTCTTGTTGTAATTTCTCACACTTTACGTTTACTCTTACTACAATAGCATCGGTTACAAATAGCCAGAAGGTCAGTGTTGGTGTTATATCTCCATATAAAGCTCAAGTTTCTGCACTGATAAAAAAATTTGGATACAAGTACGAGCAGCAGAGTAACTTCTCAGTGAGTGTTCGATCAGTTGATGGGTTCCAAGGGGGTGAGGAGGACATCATATTAATCTCTACTGTGAGGACTTTTGGGTGTGGTTCGGTGGGATTTCTATCCAATCGCCAACGAACAAATGTTGCGATAACAAGAGAAAGGTATGGACACTATTTTGCTTCGATAACCTTTAGTTATTTAACTTAATCTACTTCAAAATATAAGTTTCATATAAAAACGACTTTCACTGTAGGTATTGCCTTTGGATTGTGGGGGACGGGCAAGCTCTGATCAATAGTTACTCGGTCTGGAGGAAATTACTGCTTAATGCAAAGGCTCGTGGGTGCTACTATAATGCTACTGAGGACTATAGATTATCTAAAGCGATTGTAAATGCACTGGCTGAGCTTAACCAACTTGATGATTTAATCAATATGAATTCTTTACTTCTTAAAGGAGCATGGTGGAAGGTATTTACCATGTTAAGATTTTTTAATTGCAAAGATGCTTAAAATATCCTCTTTTCAATTGTAGACATTTGAATGTACCCACATGAACTCATCAGCATAGTTAGCTGATCAGCTCCATATTGTTTGTCTCTAATAGGTTATCTATGGAGATGGCTTTTTGAAGTATTTAAGAAGAGTAAAGAATGTTGAGACTAAGAAAGAGTTGGTTACTTTGTTGATGAAGTATCTCAAGCGGGTGGCGTTGTCATCCTGAAAAGCCTATGAAACCTGAAAATATGACCAGCTACTCTTCTCAGTTGTTGGAACAGAGCAGGATCACTGGGAATCTCTACCTTCTTTGGACTGTAGATACTATCAAGGAAAACTCGAGATACATCCAGGTGCTTAAGTTTTTGGACATTCTACCTTTAACAGAGATACCCAAGTTCGTCGAGCAACTTGACTCACAATTCAAGACTTCTACAGTTGATGAAATGAACCGCCGCAAATTCAAACGTCTGGAAGGGTATGTGCTCATTAATTTATATCATCTCCTTTTACATTTAAGTCATAACTACTTGACAATCTGTTGCTCTAATAGATCGATGTGAGATTTTAGTTTATTTTATTTTTTAAATATAAACATTTCCTCTTACATAAATGACATAGTGATGCTTTCTGATTGTTGATCTCTGGTTCTCTATCTCCCCTCCGATGTTCTACAGTTACTAGGAAGGGGTCGATAAAAATTTCCCTGACTAGGATTCTTTTTTGTTGGGTATTGTTTGTAGAACACTCATATTTCCAATGAGCTGGGAAATTTGCCAGGATGCTGTTGGGCTGAAACATATCACCGACAATTATCGTACTAAATTGTTAACAGTGAATCCTGGGAATGAAAGAACCACAGCAATGTCAGAATCAAGGTGAGTTCTTCCCTAAACCTTGGAGGCATCATGCGTGGAGTTGTGTTTCAATTAATCTTTATCAAGGTTTTTTTTTTCTCTTTTCTGGGACGGTTTCGGTTCAGAATTTTGCATCACATCATCACTCATGGTAAAAAAAAATTCCTGTGTGCGCGCTTAATTAGCATGAAAGGAATGTGCACTTCCGTAAATGATATACTCAAGAACTAAAAACTATTCAATTCGTCTACTGCAGGGGTAAGAGTTCGCGGGTTAGAAAATCTCGGCAGTTCAAGAAGTACGATGGTGTAGTGAAAAAAAGAAGGCATTTCTGATGGTTTATGAGGAATTCCTTGAATCTTTGTTAAAATTTACTTTAACCGAAAGTATCTCTTATCTGGGAGAGGTCAGAATTGTTCCCGAGTCGATTAGTTCCTGGTTTTTGCTCAGTGCGACCATTACTTTTCTAGATAGCAAAGAGCTTTATCAATTTTACATTGGATATTCAAGATATTCCAGATATAGTTCATTTACTTGGTCTATGTGTTTATCTTAATCTATAATTTACAAGGCAATTCCCACCTATAATCTTTGGGGTGTGCAATTTGGTATGGACTTTCTTGTTCAGGGGCCAGACTCGCCAGAGACCTTAAGGCCTACTGAGTGATGATCCAAAAACAAAATTGTTTCTAGAAGGGTCATAATCCAACTGTTTCCTGCAGATAAGTGCGATTAAAATATGGGATTGGCCACTGAATCCATATGGTTTGCTTGAACCGGATTGGCCACTGAATCCATATGGTTTGCTTGAACCAGCACAACCATTAAATTTATCTCTACTGAATGTATTGGCATGCCATAAACACTATTAGATTTCCAATATAGTAGAGTTATGTCAATTTTTAAAAATAATGACCATGAAACAAAAATTAACAGGAGATTATAACATAATTTACTATTTAGAATTAGTTCACATTATGCGTATAAAGTATAAACACGGAATTGTAGAATTGGTTATAAGTATATCAATACGCGAGTTCGAGTTCACCCAGCTCAATCAAGCCAGCTATGCTTTACCAGCTTTTACATAAATCAATGTGCTGCAGAATATTTGAAGAAATAATTCAATACGGTGGGAGTTTTAATTAGGTATTACTTCCATCCATCGAATGCCCAGACCTAACTGACAAAATTGTTCCAAAATTTCATAGCTGCTCAAAAGGAAGAAATGAACTTCTGGATCTTTGCCTGTGCTTGTTCTTTTTCTTCTGGTCCATCCACATCGCCAATATTGTCATGATATTCCTGCCATGCATTAAAAATTAGGGTCACCACAATTAACATTGATACCATATTACCATCTGAAGATAAAGAATTATTGATCAATTACTTGGAATATATTCTACAACATAAAGTTTTGGGATTCTCATTCAGGACAGGTACAGCATTCATAGAGTTCCAGGAGTATGTTTTGCTTTGCAACCATAGAATATGCACTTGGATTTAATAGTGTCCATTTCAGGATGTCACAGTTCACCATAAAAACTTGTTTATACTTCATCTGTGTCTTTCAATGGATTTGTGGGAGTAATGGGCAGTGGAACTCAAGTAAGGGAGCTGGGGGATTTTGACCTCAAATACACTCTTGCACAGGATTTTTAAAAAGGGATGAACCAAATCCAGCAGTTGCACAGTTGTGAAAGGTAAAGTTCTGACTAAGTGGATGCAATTAAAGCCAGCCATATTGAAACACTTGATACGAATAAGAAGCACACTGATTATGATACGTACTTGGAGAATATCCTGCACATCTTTCCTCGTCAATTTTTGTTGCTTCAGTAGTAGTTCAATTCTAGCTCTTATTCGAGGATGCCTGCATAGTAAAATAGCCTTCAATTAAAGCTCGGGGTTTCATGCTTCTATACAGAGCTTCCATATCGTACAAACACACAAGATCATAATAAGGAGAAGTGAGCTTTAGATGACAATACTTACTCAGAAGACCAAAGATGACCAAGAATGACAGCAATCAACTGCAGATACACAGAGGATAAAATTAGGACAAAAGTGGTGGTCATAAATTTACAAGAAAAAATCTCACCAAAGAGAGAAATGAAAGTAATGATTATTTCATTTCTCTGTGGCGTTCAGCAACATAACTTTGCCATGTGTTACCTAATAATCTCAGATATTCTATCTTCCAACAGTCTCTTTGTTAATCACCACCAAAACAATATATCAGAAAAGAATAGCCTATTGTAGTCTTTATAGTGGTAATTTTCATCAACTAAGACAGCATGAAAGCAAGAGCATAGCTGACCTGAAGAGTGTACAATCCAGATTCCAGTTTTCGGTTGTAGCGCTCGTCCTCATCCATCTGTGATATTGCCAGCAGAAGAAACATGGTTACAAGATATTTGACTTAAAGGTACATAAATACCATGTGATATCATGCAATGAAATAACAAAAGATATGAAAAGTGAGCAACCTCTAAATCATCAAGTTCAAGCTGGTCCATACGTTCCGTCTCTGCTTTAACTCTATCGGAATATCTGCACAAAGTTGTTGGAAGCCCATTAAGTTATCTCCGGAATGTCAGACACATATCTCTAGAAGCAACTTTTAGCTTATAACAATTTCACATGAAGTAGGAATTCATAATACAACTTTCAGCTTTTAATAAATGACGAGTTAATAACAACAAAACTTGAATGGGTATTACCGTATGTATAGCTCCATAAGCCGGTCTATTTTTTCACACTCATTTTCCACAAACTTACTCAGCAATCTCTCTCTTCTTGAACCCCTTTTGATGCCACCTGAAAATGACCGGATAACCAAGCAAAGTCAGCGAATCAAATCAAACAACTCTAACTGAAGGTAAAAGCAGGATGGCAAATTAAACAAATGGGTATTTTATATATACCCAATAAGTGAAGAGAATACGACCAGATATTAATTAACCTAAAAATCTTAGACATGGTCACCAACAATGAGCTTAATAACACTTTATGTTTATATCCCCGCCCTGAAATTGTCTATAGATGCAAGTAACAGGACCAAACGGGTCAGTGAAATCAAATAATCATTTACAAACAGCTCTAAGTGAACGTAAAAGCAGGCAAGACACTTAAGCAAAAGGTTCTTCATATGGATCTAAAATAACTGAAGGAAATGAGACTAGCTGGTTACCTATCACAGAAAGGAATTAAAAGAATAAGCAGACTTTAATTTTAGACATGGGGTCATCAATTATGAACTTGACAAAACTTCCTTTTACACCCACTCTGAAATTGCTCACAGTATTACAGACAAAATGGGCATGTACATGTCGAGTCACTCAATGAATCAATTACACAACCAAAATCTGATAAAGATACCACCTAGGCTACCAAATTCACTTGCCTTACCGAATAATGATGCAATAAGAGATATGAGACGCTCTTCTAGTTCCTCCTGGTAGCTTTCTTTCTTATTTTTTTTGGTTGACGGAATCTGAGAAAGCAAATACAGTACACCTTGTTGTTAGTCTAGGAAATAATATAAATAAATAAGTATACACATCGGAAGTTACATATAACATATAGGAAACATCTTAATATATAATATATACAAGTTATCATGATATATGCGTTATCATTCTTTTGTTTCTTTTGGTTTTCGAACGTTGACTGACAACTCTAATGATATACCAAATTACATGTGCTGAATAATGATTCCACAAAAACAAAACTCAGCAACTAAGCCAAATTATCACACCAGTTATTCAGAAATCATTGGGCACCAAGTTTGCTGAAAGCAGAGTATTCATTTACAAAATAAAAAATAAAAAGAAAGAAAGGATCTAGCTCAGCACAATAGCTTGACCTTTGTGAACCTTTACATGGCTATAAACTATATCCGAAGTTTCTGCTTATCATGGAACAATATGACTAGTCACAATCCTAAGACTTCACTAGCATGGTCACACATAAAGTTCTTTAGTCATCAAACATATCAATAGATGGTCAATATATCACAGAAAGTAAAGAGTGAAAAGGAAGGATAAGAGACTTGCCTTGCCCGTGAAAGCAGCGAATGCAGTCTTCAACCCCAGAACATCCACAAATCGCTCACAAGCAGGTAAATACTTTGTCATTGCAAAATCAAGTGCCCGAATTGCAGACGCGTAAGCCAGTTTCTTCTGCTTCATAATAATAATCATTAACTCGACTCCTTCTGCTTTCATGAACCTTTCTTTATTCTCAACAGGCATTAACAAACAACATAAGCAATCAAACAAATTCTCCACCATTTCTTCTTCATCGGTACTCTTAGGATCCCTAGACTTATAAAATGAAACAGCCTGAAGAACAACATCTACACCATTCATTTGCCCTAATCTCTTCTGATTTGCTGTACTATTCTGCAAAAGAATAGCTAATAACTCCGAAGCATATTGTTTATTACCATCAAATTCCCTAACCTTAATTTTCGCTAATAACCACCTCAATAGCTTGGTTCTCTCGCACACTAATTCAGCTACAGCTGGTTTAACCTCAACCATATTTTCAATAGTTGCGAGTGTATTATATATAGCAGTCATTTCATCAGGATCAGTTTCAGAAAGCCTACTAAGATTCTGAACAAGTAACTCTAAAGCATTGTTTTCAACTAATGAATCCACAAGGATCTTAGCTGGTTCATCATTATCCTCCAAAACATCTTCATCAGTTAGATCTTGAAGTAAACCAACAACATCAATAGCAATATCAGTATTATCATGACCTAATAAACCAAGAATCGACTGAACTGTGTTAAGATTTACTAACTCAGGATACAGTTCAGGTCCACCAGCAAGGATTTTAAGCTTCTCGATTTCTTCATGGAGTTCAATTTCAGAATCAGCAAATCTCTCAGGCTGGTCTGGATACTTTAATCGAGCTTCAATGTTATCTTTAAGTCTTCGTTCGAAAGATAATACAATTTTTTTTAGGGTTTTGAGATCAAGAACTTCGATTGAGTTGTGAGATTTCTCTACAGCTTCAAGTAAGGAGAGATCGACATTATCAAAATCACCATTCTCGAATTCGTCAGAATCTTCGTCTCGTTTACGCTTCGGAATGTAATTGCGGGAGTTTTTATTATCCATTGCCACTGCAAAAGCCTGAAATCCAAGAAGTATTACAGCTTTTGTATAGGAGAGGAGGAGGGCCTGAACTGGTTTTAGGGTTTCGTCGGGTTCTAGAGGGTTTTGGAAGGGGTGAAGAGAAGAGAGAATACAGATATATATCCTAACAAAGAGGGCACGGCAGGCACCGGTGGGATTGGGGTTGTCACGTAAAAGCTAATTTTGTACCGTGCAGTTTTCCTTTTATTTTGTTTATTATTTTTACTTTTTACACGAAAATATCTACTAAAGTATCTATATTATAAGGGACAATGGTGTTTTTCCTGTTGGACACTGATCCACAGTTTGGACACATAAAGGATGGTCCAGATGAAACCACTAATATGGACGGAGATCTACAGTTTACAGACATAAAGGACGGCCCAGATTGAGCCACTGAAGGAAGATTTATATTTTGGGCATATAAATGACTGTCGACATTCAGCCCCCACAAGGACAACCACTTAAAGACAATTCATAAACGCACGCCTGAAAACATTCCATCCCTTTTTTTTATCAACATTAACTCAATGCATTGAATACGCAGGGAATATATTGTATAAGAAAAAACTCAACGCATTGAACCCGCAAGGAACATATTTTCTTGCTTCAACAAAAAAAACGCTGCTTTGATAACAGAAATAGAAAGGAGATTTCGACCTGGCTGCGATCAAAACGATTCCTTCATTGTAGGTTTTTATGTTTGATTCAGTTCTGCAAAGAAGAATCTGCAATTTAAACCTTCCCTCTCTTGGCTTTGATTCAGTTCTCCTCCAAAGGCGCTTATCTTTTTCTTCATTTCTGTAAGAAGATTCCAAAGATATGACATAAGTCTTCTTATTTCAAATTTCGTAGGCATAGTTGATTAGGGCTTTCATTTTGATTTTGTTTAATTTTTTCCTTGATTGTCTTTGAATTTTTTTCCTTGGTTGTCTTTGATGAAATTCCTGAACGAGAAGCTGGACTAGGGTTTCCTTAATTGGATTTTGATGACAGTCCTTGATATTTACTTGAAAAAGAAAAAAATTCGCAAATCTCACATCAAAACTCCTACACCAATCTTCTTTAGCCATCAATTGTGCGTGAGTGAATATCGGTTTAGACTTGGTAAAGCTTTCTTTCTTTTTGTTTCTATATTTCTGAAAGTCATGAGGTGAGTTTAATGTATATTTTCTAATATGTATACTTCAAGCACAATTATCAATTAAATTTCCAATTCCTCTCATCGTATTTACTGATTTAAGCCATGCAACTGTTGCAGGCTATCATGTTAACTTTTAAGGTAAATTCTATAAGAGTGTAAATTATATACATTTTTCAAGCAGAACAAATATAATCATCTCTACACTATTTATGCCAGGAAACTAATTCCATATTGTATATATGCTGCGTATTTATGTTTCAAATTCACTATAGGATTCTGAAGGTTTAGCCAACTCCAGTAACAGATGTATATATCAAGAAGCTTAAGAAGATGCTTAATAAGTGATTCTTTTTCTATTAAATTTGGACTTGAGAAGTATGTCCCTTATGGCGAATTTTTGATTAAATTTGGATTTGATTGCAATATTACAGGTGTTGATTCATCGGTTAGTGATGCGTGTATAAGGATTTGGTCACCATGAAAGCAACAACAGATACTATATGGTATGTACAACTTATTTAAAGGAAAAACTCAAGAGAGCTGTGGTTGTTGTTCCACACAAAATAGACTATGGCAAAAGAAAAGATGGTGGTGGAAAGAAATAGAAGGGTAGTGGGGATGGACTTGAGAAGTAAGGAGGAGGAGGAACTGGCAAGAATGGTTGTGAACAGAAGAAGGTTACTTTTGATTTACGTAAGATGAAACACTACGTACCCATTCTCATACGCCTATGCTTACCATGTAAGATAAGTTCGCAAACACGGGTAAGGTAACTTTTGATTCCAACAGATCTTTTAAACAATCATTTTGTGGTTTACTAATGCATGTGTTTGATCTCCGAAAATTACGCTAGTATGTCCGTTATGGCGCTTCAGTTGCTGATATGTATACAGAAGCAGGTGTCATTGGTCGTTCCTAAGAAATGCAGGCAAGTAACTTAGGTATCTCTATTTTTTTCTCTAATGTTATCGAACAATAATGTAACTTCAGTATCTCTATTAACCCTTATTTTGATTTATTTTGTTATGGTTTTTGTTTATGATTAATCTGTTTTGTTCTCTACTAAAACTTCCTATCTCTGCCGGAACCTATGACATTCTATTACCGTTACCTGTTTTACAACATTTTCCCCAAACTTTCTTTACTTGGTATCAAGCTTACTCATAATTTGATTATTCTGTTCCCTCATTTGTATTTTTAACTCTAACCATTTCCACTTTACTGCATCTTTAGGTCTTGGTGAAGTTTTGGGTTACATTACTTAATGAGGTAATATTAATATTTTGTAAGGATTTAGGATTTCATTTTTTTATCATACTATCGTGCTTACTATCTATCATGTATGGTTTCAATTGGAAGCACAGTTAATACATGGTCTGTATCATGGTTTGGACATATTTGTGCTTTACATTTCAATATTCTACTTATGCGCATTATGGTTTCTATAAGTTTATAGAATGCAAACTACTCTCAGTAGTAGATATGGTGTTTGTAAATGGAAATAATATCTCGCACAACAAATTTTTTTTTTTTCATACTATATAGTTTTAGGAAAACTTTTAGACTATTAGACTCGAGAATCCATGTTCATCCATTTCTCTCATTTGCTTAATGCAAGTTGTTCAGTTTGCACAACCATGATTATTTAGTGTTGTTAAATACCTAATTGATAGGAAAATTGATCTCTCAATAAAGAACTCTAGATAGTTAAATAGTCATCGACACATGGACCTAGGGCTTTTCTAATATCAAATTTTCAGGCATCCTCCCCAAATTTTTGTTACCAAGCATCATCTTCTGATCATGATCCTTAGTAAGATTAGACAGACTATCCAAATACTTTATAGAATCCACATTTTGTTTGGTTTATTCTTGGTGGAATTTTTCCTTTCTACTCTCATAATGGTTGTTGTCATTCAAGTTTGTTAACAGAAGTTTGCTTTCATCATCATGAAGCATGAATTTATCTGAACTAAATGATAGATAGGGGGGTTTTAAGGATAAGTTTAAATGACAATTCATAAGCCTTAGCAAAAGAGAATGGAAAAGAAAACCAAATATATGATATTGTATATCCATGTGTGTACCAATTTCTAGCCTTTTTGTTACATGAATATTGGAGCCTGGGTTCTTTAAATATCGTTAGTTTCGTATCTTTTCAATTGTAGCTAACCAGTTAGTGAACGACTTTAAGAGAAAAAAATGCATTTGAAGTTATTAATTGTAGTTAAACAATGTAATTAAAAAAATTAGTGTATGTCATTTTAAATTTTGTCAACAGCTCAATCACTTCATTGTATCCATTGAGACTATTAACTGGAGGGTTCTATGACTTAATGAGGTATATCCATCTCAATTTGGACTACTAACTGGAGGGTTAACAAGAAGTCAATAAACAATTGCGATGGTAGAATTCAAATATATCCATCTCAATTTGGATATGCAATATTCTTAATTGTTGTCTTATTTTTTGATTATCCTGTTTTTGAAATCCAGACCTATTAAACTTCAACCAGTTACATGTAATGAAGAACCACCGGTTCCAGGACGTGCCTTTCGGAATTTTAGACGAAAGATGGAGAGAGAGGCAAAGGGGAAAAGTACAGGACGATCTTGAGTTTTCACAAATCTTTTGTAATCGATGCGCTTTTGACATAGTAGTTGATTAAAATGCCAAAGAGATGCGATAGAAATTTTCGTTAGGTGAAGTAGTTCAAATTTGGTAAAAAGTAAACATTTGTTAACAAAAACTACATAAAGTTAGAGATGATTAATATATACTTGCATAGACAGATGTAGATACAATAAATAAAATTAACTAAAATCAGTTCTTTTGTGTAACTCTCTCTACGTTCATCTATGAGTTTAAATTGTAGATCGTTTATTAGTCTAAATTCCAGTAACTTGAAATGTAACAGGGATGCCATGGAACAAATTTGAATGAACATCTATTAGTTTAAATTCCAATAACTTGAAATGTAATAGGGATGCCATGGAACAAGTTGGAATGAACATCTATTAGTATAAATTCCAATAACTTGAAATGTAACAGGGATGACATGGAACAAGTTCGAATTAACATCGACATTTCTGTTTACCGTGAGCACTAAATATTAGTGGTGAATAATCATTCCTTTAGCGCGTCATTTTATGCAACAGTTCAAAACCCGTGCCGTTACAGCACGGGCCATATCCTAGTCAATGAACATAATACAACAAAAGAATTCAAACAAGTTGATCGAGAAGAGAAAAATCGAAGTACTTTTGAAGCATACAATTTGTATATTCGAAGAAGACCGATGAATTGAATAATGATGTTAAGAGTCGTCTCCAACCATTTTGAAAGTTTTCTTCCTTAAAGATATATGCTCCCATGAAGGAGTAGTTTCCCAAGCTTTAGTGATTAATATAGCTACCAAAGCCTTAGATCTAGAGTTTGTTAGAAAAGTTCTTCGATCAATTCAAACCCAGTTGAAAAACCGTCTCAAAATTTACAAAGTGACACCACTTAAGTGCAAGGAGAACAAAAGGAGTTGAAAATCGATCAAAAGAAACCGATAAACGACATGAAAGAAAGAACAACTAACTGTAAAAGAAGTAAAAGTTTAAAGAATAATGCAAAAACAAAACTGACTAGGAAAACTAAACTAAAAACTAACATAACGAAAGAAAAAGGAACTCTAGTCTGAGAGCACCTGATTATCACCTTAAATCTCGTCATAAATCGGCAGAGAAAGAATGAGCAGATGAAAGATTAAAAATTATAACTATTTTTATTATTCTTGTCATTTGAGTTGTGTTATTTGAGCGGGTTCACTTAGTGTAGGATCGTATATGGATTCGCGATAATGCCAATTTTGCTACAGTTATTTCGAAGTCATATCAACATTTGTTACCTGTAAAGATCCGGAGGTTAACATTCTAAAAAGTATTATCTATTATTCTAGGAGGTTGGCATTCTCAAAAGTACTGTCATTTGATTGCAAATTCAATTCTGACTTCTTTAGGCTGTGAGATGAGAATTTTTCCAGTGAAATATCTATGTATCCCACTTTTCAATACACGGTTATCTTATCGTGTCTGTATATCTTTCCTTGAAAAGGTTTTTCTCGAGTGAAATATTTAAAGCTAGACGCGTTTCCTGACTTGTTAAAGATTTTCTTATTAAAGCAGTCCTCTCAAGCACGTTGTTCATTTGGATTTATGTGTTTGTCCTGCCAAGAGAGTTCTCAATGAAAGAAACCAAATTTTTAAAAGATTTCTTTGGGAAGGTGTTACACAAGCAATCCGCTATCAATTAGAGTTTTGTTTGTCAATTCACCAATCACCGATGCTGACAATAGTCCAAAGATGATTTTATCTCCGAGTCATAATGGAGACTATTAAAAATATCACAAGCTGCGAACTCCGGTGGATACTGTGGACTGGAATTTTCTTGTGTAGTTAAAAATCATATACTCCAACAATTTTTTTTTTTTTTTTAGCCCGATAATTTCGTAACAACAAGTAATAGTTTTCTTTTTTCTTTTGTTATTGACTGATAAAAATAAAAATACGATGATGAAAAATCAAAAAAATAGCTAAGGGTTATATTATAATCGTAAGATGGCTCATCTTCATTTTCAAACTACGTTGAATTGGTAATTCATGGTTATTCTATTTATATATAATAAAAAATATAAAAAATTATTGGTTATGTTTTTCTCTAATTTATTAATTTATACAAATAAAAATAAATTTTACCAAACATTAAGCTTGGGACTATAGCTAAGTGGTGGGATATTTTTTTGAATGCGGAGGAGATCAGCTGTTTGAACCATATAGTAGTGGCGTGGCTTTCTTTTCCTTTTAGTTATTCGATATATTTTTGTATTGTAGAGTAACGCTTATTGGACTTGAATGAAAAAAAAGGCCCTTATTTCTCTAAAACATAGTCTACTACTACAGTCTACACTACTTTCCGCAAGCAATTCTTCTTATGATTTTTTTTTTTTTTGAAGCAATTCCACTTATGATCTGTATGAAATCTCTGTATACCTATTTTATCTAAACCTACCTAAGTAACCCTCCCATCCTTTGCCATTAAGGAGTGAGGACCCTAAAACAAATTGTGACAGAAATTCAAACCAATTGGAAACAGTAAAAACTGTATTAATACTTCTACGTCCCCGTCATTTTTCGAAGTCCACCCAAATGCCATGTCTTCTCCTTCCTTGAGAACCCCATGACACGACCGTTGATACAATAAATCTAATGTTTAGCAAAGAATTGTGAAATCAGTCTTTAGATGAAACTGCTAGATAGGTGAAAAGTTGGTGTGGGTGAAAAACATTTAAAGATAGTGAATAAATAAATATTTACTGAACAGTATGAATGAAGGAGCAGTGAGAATTGAGAATAATTTGGGCAAGAGAAAGAGAAAGAAAAATTAAGAAAAAGAAAAACGTATATGAAACAAAAGGGATTTTGATTTTCTCTGTTGTTCTGAAAGAATGTTCGGAAATATTTTTGAATCACATGATTTCAGTCATTTACTTACTGGGGAAAATTATCCTAGATTGTATCCTCATCCAGACCCAGATAGAACATATGTGAGGTTAAATGAGCCTATGATATATCCATCAGAGGAAAAAAATACTTCTGAACTATAGTCAACCTGAAATAGTCAGTAAAGATGTAAAGTTGGAGGATATATATTACATGTTTCCGGGAAGAAGTAACCTACTACTTTCTAGTCTGTGGACTATAATGGGAGGCAATCCCGCCAGGTAAAGTCTTTTATTTTATTAGGTTTTGATCATTAGGGTTTTGTTTCGAATATGTCATGCAATGAGGTTTTGTTGTTTTCTCTTATAGGTTGTTGATGATTTGTTGGCTAGTTCTTAGGAAAAAGACGTTTTTTCTTTGGTTTTTTAGGATTTTGTAGCTCTTTTTTTTTTTCCAATAAAATCTCATTTATAAAAAAGTTTAAAATTTTTGTCTCTTGTTTACATTTTTTTTCTCTTCAAGTGTTGTATTTTTTTTTTGTTTTTTTTCCTTTCTCTAGATGAGTGTGAGACCACCTCCAACTGGTGAATACAAAGAGGTCTGATGCTGACATGATGCATCCATCTATACCCAATTTCCATCTTTTCCTCGCAAACGTTGTGGAATATTTTCATATTTTGTTTGGTTTCGACTTCCCCAGTTCATATGGCATAACTTCATCTATAAGTTATGAATTGTTAGATTTACTACTAACGATTGGAACACTTTTAGATTGGGTGGTGTATTTAACAATTAGAGGTGGATCGGGGAAGCTCTACCATTAAAAGGTTTATTCTCAATTATTTCATTTATTTATGTTATCTGGAAGAGAGAAAATGCAATGCTCTTTGCTTTTACCTCCAGAGAAACTTAGAGCATGTTTGGTACAAATTTTAAAAACTGTTATCCTTTTTCCCTATTTTCATTTTCTATTAAATTTTAAAAATGTGTTCTTTAGGAAACTTAAAAACTGATATTGAAAACACATTTTTCAAAAATCAGTTATAAATTAAATTAACAATTCAATTTAGCTATAAGCTTACACAAACGTTTCACACATCACAACAAATATTTGTATAAATCTTAAACGCGTGTTAATGCTGGCGTTGATGATAAAGTCAATTTCTATAAATACGCGTTGTGTATTAGAAATCCTTACACGAGTCTTTCAAGTCTGAGGATGAGTCACTTGATGAACTTGTATCACCGGATTCCATCTTAATACTGCACTCTTAAAAAGGATTCTTGGTACCCGAGAAGCAAGTATTGAACTAGAGAGAAGCAAATCTTAATGAGAAAATATGTTCATATAAATACGGGTCATATTGACTTCCTAGCAAATCTATTGAATGAAAGTTCTAATTCTAAACCAGCACCCCATAAGGTGCCCACAAAGACTCAAGTAAAAGAACCCGATGTTTTTCAAAATAACTGTTGACTTCGCTTCATATGTGCACTGATAGACACAATCAGAGAGAAATGCAACGCCATAAAAATGGGAGTGTGGGTTTAAGTATAGAAGTCGTGACATATAAAACAGAACATTTGTCGAGTTGTCTGAAACAACAATAAGGAGATTCTAGGGAGCAAATGAAAAACAGATATATGTATGTTAGTCATGGCAGGATCATAAATATAGAAGTGACTTTCCTTCATTCTTTTTGTTTTTTTAAGTTTCAAGAGGAAGAAAGAAAATTAAGACGCATGCACCGTAAGAAAATTAGGATACAGATAGGATCATATGAACTCAAAAGATGTATTTTGGTGACCCGGTTTATGGAGATGGTGTCCAAGGTATTTATCACTAATCTCCATCTGCTTAACTCCCAAACTGCTAGCCACTTCAACTCTTCTGCCTTCTGTAACACCTTTGCTAAAAAGAACAACAGACTTCTGTATTTTTGCATTTTCCCCAGACCAACCAGCATAAGTGTTGAGAATCTTCATAAGGGTCTGTACTGTCTTGTAATCGAGAGTGCCAAACAGTAAAAAGTCATCTGCGAACATAAGATGTGAAATAACATGAACATTTCTTGCACATTCTGTATCCACTGTAAAGGGAATTGTTTTCCATGGTTCTTATCAACCAAGATAGACCTTGAGAGCATAATATGATTAAGTAGGGAGACAAGGGGCATCCTTGTCTCAACCATCTTTCACTAACAAAATAATCCTCTGCCTGACCATTAACTACAATTGAAAAAGAAGCAGTGTAGATGCACTTCATGATAAGCTTATTTGTTTTACCAATACTACCAAAGCCTTCTAAGGAAATGGATTAGGAATCTCCAACAAAAAATTTCGTAAGACTTGCTAATACCAATTTTTAACGCAAAAGCTCATGTAGTTGATCTAGAATTCGACATTGAGTGCAAAATATCTTTAGCAGTCACTATGTTATTAATGATGAGTCAGCTCTATCTACCAAGTCATAAGATAATTTATTAACCGTTGATAAAGAATCTTAGTGATGACTTTATACATGATATTAGTGAGCGCAATAGGTCGATAATTTGAAAGAAGCATAAGGTTCTTAATTAAATTATTTCCTTTAGTAGATCGAATTGAAACATTCCTTTATGGTGTTAGTAACATCTTCTCAAATAATTTCTTAGCATCTTTTGTAGAAGAAAGCAGGCATGCCGTACGGTCCAGGGGATTTTAAGCTCTTCATTCTCTTGATAATAGTTCAAACTTCCTCACTAGTAGGAGTTTTAAAAATGTTGTTGTTGTGAGTACTATCAATCTTTGCAGAAGCTTTGAACTGGATGAGGTATTTATATTTATCTAGATCTATCTTGAAAAGATTCGAGAAATAATTTACTAAGCACTTTATCACACCAAAGGTTATCCAATTACCTTCGGGAGACTTATCTGTCACAATTTGATTATTTCTATTTCTTTGGATAACAGATATATGAAAAACATGAGTGTTTTTATCCAAATTGGGTATCCAGTTCACCTTACTCGCTGCTCATAATATCTCTGTTGCAGAAGATTTAAGTAATCAATTCTCTAACACGGTTCTTTCTCCTCCTTTCTGGTGTCTCTAATGTGAGAGTCCATTTGCACCCTGAGAAGTTGTTGTTTTGTTTCCTCCACTGCTCTAAAAATGTTGCCAAACTCTTTCCTGCTCTAATTATTCATATCTTTACCCACATTACTAATCTTTTCGAAAGTACTTATATTGTTTGAAGTCCAAAAACCTTGAACCACATCATTGAACGCAGAATGATCCACCCAATAATATTCAAATTTGATGGAAAATTTCTTCTTTCTCTTATTGATACTATCTGTATTAGTTAGAATTGGTGCATGGTCACTACTTATTCTCGGAAGATGCAAAAAAACCATTATTATGGAACAAGAATAACCTGGGGTACACAATGTTCTATCTAGCCTTTCAAATTATGGGTTCATCCACATTACCACCATTAGACCATGTAAGTGCCAGACCAATAAACCCCCATACCCCTAGTTAGTAAGTTCACGAATGATTCACGAATCATTCGCGAATTTTTCCGTATCACGAATTTTACCGTTTTATTCGCTTACGTTTGCAACTCCAAACCCAAGACGCGTATTATATGGCATTCTCGGATTATTCGCGAATCGTTCACGAACTTTACGTATCCCGAATAATACGTCCGCTTAATTCGCCAGAAATTCTTTAGTTTTTACGTTTTCAAAGGCCCCACTTTTTGGGCTTTACTGCCTCCCGAGCATACACTACCCAATATTAGACATTGTTGTAACTTTTATGAAACAAAAATGACTGAAGAGATTTGAAGGTGAAGGTGAGAGAGATCTCAAACTCACTAACCAAGCATCTAAACCATTATACCACGTCCTCTTGGATGACTAATGTTGTATATATTATTAATATCATCATATTAAGTTTATTTTTTCTTTAAATAACTCACAAATATGCATAAAAATTAGTCTATGTCCTTATAAATAATAATTATTTATTATATATAGATACCGAATTTTCAGAGCCGAACTCACATTTATAAATCGAATTATACATGTACGTATGCCGTTCTGAATTACTGACGAATCACGTCCCGTTGACCGAATTTTGGACCGAATTTGGGTTTTACAAAACCGTATAATACTCGTACGTTTGCCGTTCCGTACGTTTGCCAAATCCCGAATTGCTAATTAGGCCCATACCAATCAAACTTCTACTATGATTCAAGTTCGTGAACTAAAAATTTTCCAGGTTCATTTTCTGACCACCACTGTATTTCCCATTCAACTTACTAATGACATTCAAATCCCCCCACTGTGCACCAGGGTTTAGTTAATTGAGCAGCGTAATTCGATAACTTAACCAAAAATCTGTTTCTAAGATGGTGTTGGGGAGGACCATAAACACATAGAAGATCCCAATCATTATTTACCATACTATCAACTCGACAGTGATACACATTTTTATTAGCTCTTACAACTTCCGTATCATAACATTATTCCAAATAATCACATTACTACTACTTCTACCTATCACAGGAATATAATTAAAACTATCAAAACCTAAAGAATTATATAACTTCTGAGAATAAGACTCACCAATTGGTGTTTCAGTGAGAAAAGCAATTTGAGAGTTGTAAGCCCTAAAATACGCCTTCAAATTATGAACTGTCGAGATGTTTCTCAGTCCTCGACAGTTCCAGGAGAAAAATAACATTGATCGTGTTGCTAATTTTGGGCAGGCATCACACCCATTTATGGACAGATTAATTGTATGGTCTTCTCAGTTGGAGCATCAATGTCCATTGGACATGCTGCTTTCTTAGTGCGTTTTCAATTAATTTCCTAGTAGATCTTTTTCATTATCTCTTCTTCTTTGTGTTTGTCGTCTCAGAGATTGATGCAGACAACGATGAACTTTCCTCTTCAGTATCAGAGATGTTGAGATTATATTTAGATAAGGGAGACAGGGGATTTGGGGGACACGAATTGGATGGTAATGTTTGACGGGTTGATTCAACTCCGGAATTGGATTTGGGATTTTTGTATGATGGTTTTGCACTATCGGTAAGTAAGACCTCTTTCATATAAATGTTAATGACATTTGACAGAAATAAACAAGACTTACTGATGAATTTAGACGTGGGTTGAGATAACTTACTAACAATTTTAAAGCTACCGGCTGGCAAAGCAGAATTGCTTACCGTTGTACATATACTGAATTCTTGGATCTACTAACGTTTCATTTCTGACGCCTGACATTCCAACAACCTTATCAGAGTTGATTTTGTTTGTTGCATAGGTTGTCGTGATGATATCACTATTGTTGTCTCTTGTAAAAGATTCTTCTTTAATACCCTCTTTAGCTTTATTAGTGTCGCACTCTCAACCATTGGATTTAAACAGCAGAGCTTGATCAACTTCGCTAGTTTTCCCTTTAATTAAGTTAACTACACTGGGACCATTTGGACCATTTAATGAGACTTCAACAGTTGTTGTTATATTCTGACCTTTAGATTCATACCTTTAAGGAAGCCAAATTCATCGGGACACCCCGCGTGGCTTCAATCTATTCGTTCATTCCTCATGCGAAGATCGACGATTCTTGAATTGACTCCATTGTCTTTCTCATTGTAGCTCTGTTAGAATTTGGATTGTAAGAACCTGGGTATGATTTGTAGTAAGCTCGAATTTCTTAAAGTATGATCTGCTTCCAATTTTTGTGATAGAAGGGGACATTGCTTCATCAAATTCTCGAAGAAACCATAGTAGAAACATAATCCCGGTAGTTTTTCATATTTGAATGTAATTGTTATTCTCTTCTTAGACTTCAAAACGACCACAATACCTTTAGGAATAGGCTTTGTAATATCCAGACGAACTTTAATTTTAGCATACTTCCCCTGTTTAGCCGCCATCTATGGATTTATTGGCTCTGGCGTGTCTAGTTCCTTCACAATATTGAACACCTTCTAAGATTTCATCATGCTTAGAGGTAATCCATATAAGTGCATCCAGAAATAAACGTACTTGAACTCATACTCTTCCATAAGCAGATCCCCATTGCATCTCTCCATGCTGATATGGTAAATGTGGGAAGGAGGAACTAGCCCTAATCACAGAAAGTACCCCCAAGGTGTAGAGAAGTTTATGGAAGTAGTGGTGGATTAATTGTGTCCCCTAAGTATACCTTCTTTCCCCTTTTATAATAAACTCCTCTTCCCCCTCTTATGGATAAGTGCCCATAAGATTAATATATTACTAAACTGTCATTTCCCTCTCCTTTAAGTTATTAACAAACCCTGGGAGGCTTCCCTTTCCTTCTTGGGCCAAAGCCCAACCAGTCTAATACTCTCTTTCATGGGCTAGGACTATCCCAACCTTGCGGGTTATGCCTAGTCCATTGGTCTCCCTATCCTAGAAGGGATCCTAAATAGGTTAGGGGGCTATCTATTTTAGGATTAGTTATTTTCATGTATCAACATTAGTCCCCTGACTGTTTGACTGGTCAAAGACCATGTCAACAGTCACATGTTGATATGACAACTCAAAAGTTGCGGTTAGTGGATTCGAGCTATTTGGATCCACGACTCTTGAAATGCTGCAGTTACTAACTTATCCAGTAACTGCTCTTTATTTACCGTTCTATAAAAAGAGGAGACCTCGCCCTACATTCCTCAGCTGTCTCGCTACGTTTCTTCTCTTTCTTATCCATTCTTCTCACTCGCCATGGCTGACGAGTCGCCTGATCATAATCTACCCCCTATATCGAAACCTTATACACTCGAAGAGATAAGAAACAGTCGTCGGCTTAAATATCTTTTGCGGCCACCTGTGGCGGAGGACGTTCGACTCTATTTCCAATAGATGATAACTGGATCTCGCGCATGTTAAACCCTCATCCGTTTCCCCCCTCTTCATCCGAGGGTTGGCTTATTCGCCCACAAGCGGACGTGCCTCCAATAGCCGCTTCTAAAGAGATGCCTCGTTTGGAAGTTCATAGGGGAGATTACACTTTTCCTTCGATCAACCTTCGTTCATCCACCGAGTCCTCTGCCGCCTGGGACCCATGGGTGGATTACATCTTCTCCAACCTCGACCAAAAAAGGATTATTCAGTCTCTAGGCATAAAAGCCGCCATAAATGCTTCAAAGTTTAGGTATGTCCGACGGGATCATGATAGCTTGGTTCGATTGTGTGCGCGCTGGGGAATCGATCCTCACACGTTTTTATTCTCTTGGGGTGAGGCGACTCCTATCTTGGAAAATGTGGTTGCACTTACTGGGTTACCCGTTCATGGTGAAGCAAGTTTCGAAGGGTGCTGCACTTCTAAAGCTTTGAATCCGAGTGATAGAGCCCTTCGTGACCACTTAATTTTGGCCAAGGCGAATTCCATAACGTTCCAGCCTCCTGGTGAAATCAAAGATGAAGCTCCGGTCGAAGAGGAGGATTTATGAGGCAAAAGGAAGGGCAAAGCTGTTATGACTGCCGCGTCTAGCCCTTCAGTCAATGTTTCGTCTTCTCCCAAGCTTATGACATCTGCCATCAAGGCTCATTCATGGTTAGCTGCTGAAGGATCTGACGACGTGCAGGAAGTGGAGGCAGTAAAAGGTAATCAAAAATCCAAGTTCGGGCAACGTCGCGCTTCATATTCTTGTTGGATCAAGTATTGGGCTCCCACGCTGTCAGACGAACGCGCCGGTGTGCCTCCTCGTGAAGGGGAATCAGACTGAGCGGAACTAGCGGCTTTTCTTCTCTTCTGGTTATGTCATGACATGTTTGAGCACAGTCCCCGGGACACTATCAAGAATGAACTTATTCCTATGGCGGTGTTGATGTCTCGCGGCGTATCATTTTCGCTGGCTCCCATGTTTCTAGGTGGCATGTATCATCATTTGGATTTGTTGGTATGAGATATTCGTCGCGTGGATGGATCTCATGAGGTAGAAACTTTCTTGCCCGCCAATTTTACCTAGGCATGGGTTTGGGAACGCTGCCCTTTATACAGACCCCCCTTAGCTGAACCCTCTCGCGCTTTCGCGGCAAAAGGAAACTATCCAGGAAGATGGTTCCAAGCAACTGGTAAGAGTCCCTCAGTCTCATCCCCAGATGGATCTTTATCACAAAAAGGGTTTTCCTGCCAAAACTAAGCTCAAAGATTACATGGACAAGGGCGGTGAGTTCAATCCCCTCTCCTACCAGGACAGTCGTACTGGTTCTCTTCATTATAACTTTTTTATCGGTTCTCAAAGACGGATGTCCTCCGCAGATGTACCTTCTGAAAATGCGGGGGTACAACAACCACACCCATTATTTCGTTTGGTAATCTGAATAGACAAACTCTAATATACTCTCAAGAGAATCAACTAGATAGTTAGACTCAATCTAGAGAAAAGTATATCATAGAGTTTTATATCTCTATCTCTCAATTCAATCTGCAATCAGCAAATAGGAATTTGCGAGCCCGATTGAATATAAGAGAAATAACTTGAACGGTACCAAAGACCAATGTTCAAGGATCAATCAATTTCAATCAACAAACAAAGGTTGGATTTCCCAAATGATCGATTCAACGCACAACCTGTGATATTTCAATTATATAACAAAATATAATGCGGAAAAGAAATAACACAGACACCAGAATATTATTAACTAGGAAAACCGCAAATGCAGAAAACCCCCGGGACCTAGTCCAGATTTGAACACCACACTGTATTAAGCCGCTACAGACACTAGCCTACTACCAATGAACTTCGGACCGGACTGTAGTTGAGCCCTAATCAATCTCACACTGATTCAAGGTACAATTGCGCTCCTTACGTCTCTGATCCCAGTAGGATACTACGCACTTGATTCCCTTAGCTGATCTCACCCACAACCAAGAGTTGCTATGACCCAAAGTCGAAGACTTGATAAAGAAATCTGTCTCACACAGAAAAGTCTATTAGAATAGATAAATCTGTCTCCCACATAAATACCTACGAGTTTTGTTCCGTCTTTTGATAAATCAAGGTGCACAGGAACAAATTGATAAACCGGACTTATATTCCCGAAGAACAACCTAGTATTATCAATCACCTCATAATAATCTTAATCGTATGGTAGCGAAACAAGATATTGTGGAATCACAAACGATGAGACGAAGATGTTTGTTACTACTTTTTATCAGGCCTATCGGAGAATAATTCTCGAGCCAATGTTAAAGAAGATAATACTCAAATACGATAGAAACAGCAAGATCAGATCACGCAACTACAGAGAAAATAGTTGGGTCTGGCTTCACAATCCCAATAAAGTCTTTAAGTTGTTAACCTACAGGGTTTCGTGAAAAACCTAAGGTTAAAGGAGAATCGACTCTAGCTTATACAACTAGTATCATACAGGAGGTGTGGGGATTAGGTTTCCCAGTTGCTAGAGTTCTCCTTTACATAGTTTTAAAATCAGGGTTTGCAATCTAAGTTACCTTGGTAACAAAGCATTCAATATTCACCATTAGATGAAAACCTGATTAGATACAAGATAATATCTTTCAACCGTTAGATCGAACTTAGCTTGTTATACACAAATAAAACGTACCCTCATTTAGGTTTATGTAACCGTATCTAAACGTGTACACCATGTTGGCTCAACCGTAGTTAACCGAGGTTAGCTATATAAACACTCTCATATCAACCATATTCATCTTAACCATAACTAGTTCAAATGACTCAAATGAAACTAGTTAAAAAGTTGTTCAATTGTTATATTCTCATAGAAGTATACAAGAACACAATCGAAGTAAAATTGGTTTGATTCACTCGAATTAATTCATGAACATTATAGCCACGGTTTGCAAAGAATGCATTCCTTAATATATAAATGTATTAGTTCATGAACAAACCAATTCTAGAACTTTAACCACTCAAGTATGCAAACGGGTACGCATACTTAAGTAGTCGGTCTGAGTTTGGGTTCGCCAGTATGCGAACGGGTACGCATACCTAAGTACACTTCCAAAACCCAACAGAAATTCTCGGACCTATACCTTACGCAAGTATGCGTACCAGTATGTGTACTTGGTACATGGAATTTCACAACTACAAGTACGCATACGAGGATGCATACTTTAGTTCCGGTCATGGATCACATACCTGCAAGAATGCACACTATGTTTATAATCCAATGATGGTTAAGTATTCTAAACTCTATTTCAATCATTGAAACTTTCTTAGAGGATGACAATAGCCGTTTTCACACACTATTAGCATCAAAGCAATTTTCAAGATATTGAAATAATCATAACGAAACATTCCAAGTCTAGACCAAATGATTGTATCACACAAACCATGTAAGATGTTACTCGGCGATTTTCACATGATCATCTTTTGACTTTCGTCAAGAATATAAGATGAACTTGGTTAAAGCGAAAGCTTACCTACACATATTCCGAGAAATATGTAAGCGAGTTAATCTCAGCTCGAAATCTCAAATGTATATAATCAAAAACTATAGTAATACGACTTTTGTCTCAATATAGGAGATAGAGTAGAAATAGACTTTCCAAGTGATAGATGAGTTTTAGTCTCCACATACCTTTTGTTGGTGAAGTTCCACAAACTCTCCTTAGTAGTTCTTCGTCTTCAATTGATGGACGCCGTGAAGTCTAATGCTCAACTACACAATCTATCCTAGTCCGAGACATCACTATAAGTAGACTAGAAATCAAGACTTATAGTTTTGATCACTAACATTGACAAACAAGCTTGAGATAGCAACGCTTGCGAGTTCGACCGAGCAGTTCTCTAACAATCTCCCCCTTTGTCAATTTTAATGACAAAACTATCAATACATATGGATTACAAAATAAATAAACTTTGTAGCTTCTCATCCAATTGCTTGATCTCCTTGGTTCTTCAACGTTACTCGAAATCTTCATCACTTCCAAGTATTCCAATGATTCCAAATGTGTTCAATTCCGCATCATTGTTGTTGAAGATCCGTAGCAATAACAATGAGAAAATAGTTTCTCCCAATCATTGTCATACAATGTAATAGTATCATTATACAGCATAAAAGATCAATTGTATCACAACTTTGACAACAATACTATGGTGATATGTATCACTCCCCCTTAGTCAATACTTCATCTCACATGAAAACCACTCCCTCTTACATAATGATCCGTAAACCATATGTATTTGTAGTATGAACTACACATTAATTCTCCCCCTTTTTGTCAATAAAAATTGGCAAAGGTACGAAAACTAGTGGGATCCTCATGAAATTTCCATAGAGATACTTCAAGACCAAAAGAGAACAACATATCAACTTGTTTAGATTCCATCAAATAGCCGAAACTAAATGCATTCATCAAGGAGTTTATAAAGATACAAGATAACCCCTATAATATTCCACAGCCGCACTCCCCACAAAGATTTGGTAATTAAGCACAAGTTCAATTAAGAACTCCCCCCCATAAAATGTCATTCCCGAAAGAACAACAAGAGAGACCTTACTTTCACAAGAAAATAAGGATTTCTTTGGACATTAACAAATCACATGAAACATGAATTTGTATCCAAAAAACTCAATTGAATTAACCACAAGGAAAATGATCAATTCAATTGGTCATGCTCAACATAAGAGAACTTATGGAGCAACACAGTACATACACAAAGATGTGGATCAAGGAAAGACCAATACTGCGGAATAATCAAAGATTCATTCTATTTTTCATCACTATTTGCACAATGACATATAATAGACTTAATCTTTGTAAACAAAAGTTCATCCTTTCTTCCATCAATATTTGCATAATGACATAAAAGGCTTAACTTTTGTTGTCAAATGTTCATTCTATCTTTTATCAATACTTTCATACCGATATATAATAGAGTTAACTTTTGAAAAAATATGGGACAATCAAGGTTCACGGACGTAAACAACATATCCCATAACAATTTGCAATATATAAAACCATAAAGATTAATACTGCAAAAATCATCTTCCAAATCAACTTTAGAATTTAAACAAATAAATCTAAAAACATTGCAAGATGAAAATGTTGGCAATAGCTATGTGTACTCACAATAATGGCTATTCCAAACCCTAGTTATCCTTCTTAAAACACAAGAATAAATTCTCATAAGAAGTTTCCTATATTTTGAGACCTCTGAAAAATTCTTTATCGTCCCCGAACTCCTTGTCGTCAACAACCATGGGAACATAAGGTTCATGAAGAAAGGAGTCGATTCCAACAAACCTTTTGAACTGATGTCGAACCAGGGCCTTCTGAATTTCAAGAGTTCTCAAAGCAATAGCCTTTATTTCCTGAATCTCCTTCCTTGTTTCCTTCAACTGTTCGAGAACACCAGAAAACTTCTGAGAATTTTAAGGAACATCTCTTGGCTTCCTCACATTCCTTTTTTTTTTCTTTTCAAAGATGGAGGTAATGGAGATTTATCTTTTTCCTTCATGATTGATGGATTAACAATCATATTAACATCTTTTCTATCAGAAGACATAATGTTTGGAGTATCCATACGAGCGGAATTGTGAGAGGAAATCACAAGATAGTCTCAACAAGCAGTCTTATGATAAAAAGCGTTTTAAGTGAAGGAAAAAGGAATATAGGGTTACGGAACTTTTAAACACACAAGTTCACGCACACACAACTCTCAACCCTAAAGAGGGTAGAATTGTTGAGAATAACCCTCTTTTATTGATTAAACAGGGAAATCCTTTCCAATATCAATTAGATATGAAAGGAAGCACAAATTCCTGACTTGCAAAGCTCAACAGAGCAAAAAGGAAAAACATAAAATCAAAACAATCTAAAACAATTTTCTTTTCCTAAAGCATGAGGTGTGCATAATCTTGTCTCTTTTGATCAAGCACATGAGACAAGATGCACTAACCAACCCAACTAAGTTGTGTTAGGGTGAACAATGATCTGTCCACCATAACCCTTTCGATAGGAATTCAAAGTGCCCTGTTTCTCAGAGTGTTTAGACCATAAATTTCTCTCTAATGATCTAGTCTTTTCTTTGGAAACGAACTTCTTTGAAGAAAAGATGTGTTTACATACCTCAGATTTTCGAACAAGTTTGAGCTTGTTTGCTAATCGATTCACTCTTCGTTGAAGTTTGTTGACATATCTCATTTTGTGTTTGAACTTGAAACACTTTGAAAGTTCATGACCTTTGAGAGAACAATAAGAGCACGTCAACATAGAAGATGATTCAGACGCCCGGGATGTGTATGCAACTAGACACATAGTGGAACCTGAAAAAATCAGAAAAGGAGTTTCCAGAAGAAACCGATAGATCCATTTTTTCTTCAAAACCGGTTGAGGTTTCTTCTGAAAGAATACCAAGATTGATGTATGTATTGCTACAATTATCAAAATCAATATCTTTACAAAGAAGTGCAACACTTGACTTTTCATCTTCATTAGAATCATAGTTGTCAGACATTTCATCAAGAGTTGCAGCAAGACCTTTGTTCCCAGTGTATTTTTTACGATTTGGACACTCATTTGCAAAATAACCAAAATCTTTACACTTAAAGCACTATGGCATATCGTCGTCATCAGTCTCATCAATATCCCTGTTTTTAGGAGGAACACGATTATGAGGTTTAACTGATGACCTAGGTTTATCTCTGGAGAACCGTTTACTTCTCTTCAAAAGAAGATCTCTAAACTGTCTTGTGATCAAGGAGACTGACTTGTCAAGATCTTCATCATATGAATCAGCCTCAGTAAGATCATCTTCAGATATGCAAACACTTTTACTTTTATCAAGTAATTTAGTATTCTTTTGTGCTTTGAAGGCAATATCCTTTCTGGATTTGGATGTATGCTCATGATCAAAGATCTTTAACTGCCCAACCAGAGTATTTCTGGAAAGAGTTGCAAGGTTACTACCTTTAATGATGGCATGCTTCTTAGAATCATATCCATATGGCAGCAATCTGAGAATTTTCATCACAATGTCTTTTTCAGGAATAGTCTTACCCAACGTAAAAGATGCATTAACAATTTCAGACACTTTGTGATTAAACTCATCAAATGAATCTTCATATGCCATACGAAGGTTTTCCCAATCAGAATTTAGGTTTTGTAGCCTAACTTTTTTTTTCACAGGTATTCCCTTCAAATACGGTTTCTAAGATATCTCAAGCATCTTTAGACTTTGTGCAAGTAGTCACATGATGCTGGAACTCTGGGGTAATGGCATGAATAATAGCATTTAGCCCATCAGAATTTTGCTTTGCAGCAAGAATCTCGGCAGCATCATATCTACCAATATCCTTTGGAACTGTTGCATCGCCTTCTGTAACAACCGGAGGATTATAGCCATTAACAACATAAACCCATGATTGAAAATCACGCGCTTGAATAAAGGCACGCATGGAAATTTTCCACCATAAGTAATTTGAGCCATCGAAGACTGGTAGTACATTTATAGAGATAGTACTTCTGTCCATATTCAGATCGCTACAAACACAGACTTATAAAGGTATTTAACGTGTTTGCCTGCTCTGATACCAATTGAAAATGCGGGGGTACAACAACCACACCCAATATTTCGTTTGGCAATCTTAATAGACAAACTCCAATATACTCTCAAGAGAATCAACTAGACAGTTAGATTCAATCTAGAGAAAAGTATATAAAAAAGTTTTATATCTCTATGTCTCAATTCAATCTGCAATCAGCAAATAGGAATTTGCGAGCCTGATTGAATATAAGAGAAATAACTTGAACGGTACGAAAGACCAATGTTCAAGGATCAATCAATTTCAATCAACAACCAAAGGTTGGATTTCCCAATTGATCGATTCGACGCACAACCTGTGATATTTCAATTATATAAAAAAATATAATGCGGAAAAGAAATAACACAGACACCAGAATTTTGTTAATGAGGAAAACCGTAAATGCGGAAAATCCCCGGGACCTAGTCCAGATTTGAACACCACACTGTATTAAACTCCTACATACACTAGCCTACTACCAATGAACTTCGGACTGAACTGTAGTTGAACCCTAATCAATCTCACATTGATTCAAGGTACAGTTGCACTCCTTACGTCTCTGATCCCAGCAGGATACAACGCACTTGATTCCCTTAGCTGATCTCACCCACAACCAAGAGTTGCTACGACCCAAAGTCGGAGACTTGATAAACAAATTTGTCTCACACAGAAAAGTCTATTGGAATAGATAAATCTGTCTCCCACAGAAATACCTATGAGTTTTGTTCCGTCTTTTGATAAATCAAGGTACACAGGAACCAATTGATAAACAAGACTTATATTCCCGAAGAACAGACTAGTATTATCAATCACCTCACAATAATCTTAATCGTATGGTAGCGAAACAAGATATTTTGGAATCACAAACGATGAGACGAAGATGTTTGTTACTACTTTTTATCTTGCCTATTGGAGAATAAATATCGAACCAATCTTACAGAAGATAGTACTCAAATACGATAGAAACAGCAAGATAATATCACGTGACTACAGAGAAAATAGTTGGGTCTGGCTTCATAATCCCAATGAAGTCTTTAAGTCGTTAACCTACAGGGTTTCGTGAAAAACCTAAGGTTAAAGGAGAATCGACTCTAGCTTATACAACTAGTATCACACAGGAGGTGTGGGGATTAGGTTTCCCAGTTGCTAGAGTTTTCCTTTATATAGTTTTCAAATCAGGGTTTGCAATCTAAGTTACCTTGGTAACAAAGCATTCAATATTCACCGTTAGATGAAAACCTGATTAGATACAAGCTAATATCTTTCAACCGTTTGATCGAACTTAGCTTGTTATACACAAATGAAATGTACCCTCATTTAGGTTTATGTAATCGTACCTAAACGTGTACACCATGTTGGCTCAACCGTAGTTAACCGAGGTTAGCTATATGAACACTCTCATATCAACCATATTCATCTTAACCATAACTAGTTCAAATGACTCAAATGAAACTAGTTAAAGAGTTGTTCAATTGCTATATTCTCATAGAAGTATATAAGAACATAATCGAAGCAAAATTGGTTTGATTCACTCGAATCAATTAATGAACATTATAGCCACGGTTTGCAAAGAATGCATTCCTTAATATATAAATGTATTAGTTCATGAACAAACCAATTCTAGAACTTTAACCACTCAAGTATGCAAACGGGCACGCATACTTAAGTAGCCGGTCTGAGTTTGGGTTAGCCAGTATGCGAACGGGTACGCATACCTAAGTACAATTCCAAAACCCAACAGAAATTCCCGGACCTATACCTTACGCAAGTATGCGTACCGATATGTGTACTTGGTACACGGAATTTCACAACTACAAGTATGCATAAGGGGATGCATACGTTAGTTACGGTTATGGGTCACATACATGCAAGAATGCACACTATGTTTATAATCCAATGATGGTTAAGTATTCTAAACTCTATTTCAATCATTGAAACTTTCTTAGAGGATGACAATAGCCGTTTTCACACACTATTAGCATCAAAGCAATTTTCAAGATATTGAAATAATCATAACGAAACATTCCAAGTCTACACCAAATGATTGTATCACACAAACCATGTAAGATGTTACTCGGCGATTTTCACATGATCATCTTTTGACTTTCATCAAGAATATAAGATGAACTTGGTTGAAGTTAAAGCTTACCAACACATATTCCGAGAAATATGTAAGCGAGTTAATCTCAGCTCGAAATCTCAAATGTGTATAATCGAAAACTATCGTAATACGACTTTTGTCTCAATATAGGAGATAGAGGTGAAATAGACTTTCCAAGTGATAGATGAGTTTTAGTCTCCACATACCTTTTGTTAATGAAGTTCCTCAAGCTCGCCTTAGTAGTTCTTCGTCTTCAATTGATGAACGTCGTGAAGTCTAATGCTCAACTACACAATCTATCCTAGTCCGAGACATCACTATAAGTAGACTAGAAATCAAGACTTATAGTTTTGATCACTAACATTGACAAACAAGCTTGAGATAGCAACGCTTGCGAGTTCGACCGAGCAGTGCTCTAATACCTTCATCTGAGGATTTTGATATTATTGTTTCTACCTTACCGGGTCGTCTCCTTGGGTTTCATGTCGGGAAGTTTACATCTGAGGCATACAATACCGTCCGTGTTGCTCGTCAGCTTGGTTTTGATCAAGGAGTCCCCTATAATCCCCCTACTCTTTCTTTGTCTGATGAACTGGAGATCCGGAAGAGTTTCAATCGTTTTGTCTTTAAAGAGGGTCTTCGATTAAGTGACCGAAAATGCCACTTTGATTTCTTCCATCCTTTATCGCAGCGGAAGGTGGGCGTCACTAACGAATGGTGTGTGCACCGTGATGGTATTAATAGGAATGTACTAAACCTTCTCCTCAAGGATCTGCGCCCTCCTCCGGCCCTGACTAAGGAAGATTTCAAGGAGCTGCATGCGTCAGGTTGTGTGAAGTTAAAGGATGAGATTGCCAAACAGTATAAACTTTCTTCGAGTAACAAGGGTCGTCCTCTTCAACCACTCGTCATCAGCTGGGATCCTCTTCCAGGTGAGGAATCTCCTCTGAAGAATAAGGAAGGCGGCTCTTTACCTCCTTTAACCGGTTCTAAAAAGAGAAGGCGTCCTCCAGCGGTGAAACCATTGAAGATCCCTCTTGCCAAATCCCCTTTTGATAAGGTATTGTCTCTTCCTTCTCTTCTTTGCTTCTAGCTGAGTTTTGCCTTAATCTATTTTATATTGGTTTGTTTCATGTTCTTTTAGAGCTCCCCACCTATTAGCTGGAAACCTAGGAGTCTTTTTTATTGAAGAATATATTAATCTACCCCATAACGAGTGGAGGGACGATCGGCTAGCTAAAAAGATGAAACAAGACGCCGGTGTGCTACTTATTCCACGGTTACCTTCCATTCGCTCTGCTAATACATCCCTTACGTTTTCTCCGCAGGCTCCAAAAATGGGGTCGCCTTCCTCTAGTTCGTTTATTGAACGTGTTGAACGTCAACTTGGCCGTTCCGTCAGTAAAAGTGGTCCTGAAGTGATTTTTCCTCGCATGACTCTGCACTCTACTCATCCTTTAATTGTGAAGATGGTTCCGAATCCTAATCACCCCCTTCACATTCCTTCCGATATACTAGGCACGGTGAGCGAGTCTGGATCAGACCACTCTGTTCATGATTATTCTTAGGATGGTAGTGAGGCTAAAGGTGGCACCGAGAATCAGAGCTCATCTTATTCCAAGTCTCGTGAGTATTCCATACTGCCCTTTGTTGGATCTGGTATCGATACGTTCCGGTTAAAATATTATGTTGTTAACCATTAAATGCGCCTTGTGATCTATATATACTTCCCCATTCCATATGTTTTCTGATATTTTATTTCCTCCTTTCTCTTTCTGTTTTGTTTCCTGTTAGGTCATTCGGAGCCAACCGCGTCGAGCTCTTCTTCTTCTTCACACCAATCGGTTCATTCTCCTGCTAACCTTCCTTCCACTTCTGACCTGGTATGTATGTGCGTCATTTATCGTTATCATTATTTTGTTATCCCTCTTTTTCCTTTTTTAGAATGTTTATTTATTCCTTCTTCTTTTTCTAGAACATGGGGAAGCGAGAAAGTGTACATGGTAAAAAAAGTGGCTCAAACTTGCATACCAAGGGCAGCGAGTCCGGAAGTGCTAACGAAAAGCGGCAAAAGCCTTCTAAGACAACTACTAAAGTTTCGCGTGGTATAGACACCGACGCTGAACTAATGGCTACTACGGAAGATCCCCAGTTCCGATACCCTCGTGTCATCAATGCGGAGGATGCTGGTGTTGATGGCCGCTTCAAGCTAGTGCACGGATTTTGGGTTTCTTCAGCCAAGGCTGCTAATTACCGGCTCATAGTGGAGAAGTTTGGTCACATGTGCGTTCATAAAGGGATGCTTGCTAGTGCTTTGGTTATGACCAACGAGGATTTGTTGGATATAGCAGATTGTCTGGCTCATGCGGAGGAGACTCCTATCGATCCAGATATGTTGAAGAGGTGGGATAGCCTTATTCATACGTATCTGCTTCTACAATTTCCGATTCAGTGGCTAAAGGATTTGATGGACGTGGCGAGGACAAGCCATAACACACGTCATGTGCTGCCCCGTGAGATCGAAGAGCTAGATCGACAATACAGGTGTCTGCTCAACATTTTTGATATAAAAAAGGAGGCATATGATCGGTTGATGGCGGACGTTGGACGAGCTACCTCGGAATTGAGAGATGCCCAGACCGATGCCGAGGAAGTTAATGCGCATCTTATCAAGAAGAGTGCAGAAATGGCTGCTTTGGATGTTAATTAAATTTTAGTTATTTTATGAGTGGGTATTCTGAACAATGATTTGTTTTTGGTTTGGGAAAAAACTTTTGACGGTTGGGTTTTATTTATTACTCGGTTTGTGAGACATTTTATTATCTAGTTGTCTTCATTTATTATTGTTCGTTATTATGGTTGAGCGGTAGTTAATGTGATTTTAGCATTTCATTCCTATAAATATGAGTGGACAAGGTGCTTTAGTTAACATCTTTCATTTCATCATTCGTTTTTTTTTTAGTATTTTTGCTGCGAATTACGATTATTGCAGATGGCTCGCCACTTACATGGTTACGTTTTGGCATTGGCTCCTGTACCAACGCTGGTCATTCCCTTTGAGAAAGATTACGAACTAGCTCATTTGCTATTGTTAAAGGATGAAGTGAAGATGTTTAGAGAAATCAGGACGGCAAACAGAGCAGCCACCCATGCATAATTTGATGAATAATATGAGACGTGTTTAATGGCTCAGAAGACGCGGGCCTCCGGACGAGTGACTCTGGAAGTGCAGCGCGTGTTGGACGATACTCTTTCTGATCGGAGTAAGGATGAACGATTATTCCAAGATTCAATAATTATGATGACTGATATTGATCGGGTGATAGCTGACTGCCGCGCATTTATCCCTCAGCAAGCAGGTCCTAGTCTACGCGGGTGTGTTTTAACTTTATGTGTTGTATCCGCCCTTGTTCATCCTACCGATAAGAAGGCGGAATTGGCTCGTTTATTGGTGTTGAAAGATGAAGTGGGAATGTTACAAACTCATCGGTTGATCGCTTTGGATAGGACGCGCAAAGCTTTGGAGGATCATAAAGAGACGCTTGGTATGGCACAGGAAGCCCGTGCTTCTGATGATGTTATGCACAAGGTTCATCAAGTGCTTGAGGAAGTGCGGGGTGCTTATGCTGCATCTACTACTCAGTATGGTGAAGAACTTTTAATGATGGGGGATTTGGACTAGGATATTGCGCATTACCGTTCATTTATAGCTGAGCGTTCGTAAGAGGATTATCATCATCATCGCCCTTTTTTTTTTGGAATTCGTAAATACTTTCTCGGGTGTTGTGTCATTTGGTTATATATAAAAATCTTTTTGTTTTACCAGAGTAAACTATTCTTGTTTCATGGCTAACCGTGTGAGACTAATTTTGGAGGTTAGGTATCTAAATCACCTTTTAAAAGTAATGTGTCTTGCGCATGATGTGTTTAATATCGAGAATTCTTGCTGGCATGAAAGGTTAATGGTTGCAGACCATCGCGTGATGAAGATTCAGAATGAAGGAAAACTACCTGATATGACTCTACTTGAGTATCGTGGTTATTTTCGTGAACAGCGTTTGATTACTCATTTTCAATGTGTTGAGGCGGATCGTTCTGTGAGATCTATTGAAACTGCTCTTACTGAAGTCCATGGGGCGCTCTATGCGCTGTCCTGATTTTTTTTTTTTTTTTTTTTACATAGATACACTGCTTTGTAATTATCAGAGGGGATGACCCAAAATGATGGAAGAATCAATCAGTGCATTATCCTCATTCCTTAGGAACCAAAAAATAGAGTTATTGCAGGCTACCATTGCTGGGGATGCTCGACTTGTACGCGATTGTGAGGCTATATTTGAGACGAGTCAAACACAATACTTTCATGCAATGGATTTATATGTAGATCAGATTAGCGGTTACCGGGTCGATCCTTCAGTAGAAAAGGACATGGCCTCTGCCGAGGCATCTGAAATATTTTCTGATGCTCGTGCCCGGATGGAGCATCGAGAGAATGAGTTAGCTATTGCATGCGTACGATTAAGGCATGCACGTTCAGTATTGGCCTCGTTTCTTTAAGTTTTAAATACTTAATTGAATTTCTATATATGTAAGACTTCGTTTTATCTTCGCACGTATTATCCCGAATGTGTTCACTTATCTTGCTAATGAATATATCTATCTTATTCAATCCATCTTCATGTGTATTATCCCAAGTGTGTTTGCTTGGAACCTTTATTCAATATGGCTATACCCATACTCGATTCTGTGTTCATTTTATCCATGTTTAAGGCTATTGGTGCACGTTATTGGCCATGCATGGAACCTAGCTAGACTCGAGGCTATTGGTGCATTTCATTGATAGTGCACAGAACCTAGTCAGACTCGGGGCTATTGGTGCACTTCATTGGTCATGCACGGAACCTAGCCAGACTCGAGGCTATTGGTGCACTTCATTGGTCGTGCATGGAACCTAGCCAAACTCGGGGCTATTGGTGCACTTCATTGGTCGTGCACGGAACCTAGCCAGACTCGGGGCTATTGGTGCACTTCATTGGTCGTGCATGGAACCTAGCCAGACTCGGGGATATTGGTGTACTTCATTGGTCGTGCACGGAACCAAGCCATACTCGGGTCTATTTATCTTGGCACAAAATTTAGATGGAATACTTATATTATTGATAATCAGCCATTCGGCGTACATTTAGTTATTATGCATAATAGGCTTTTAGCCATTAACCATTGATATGGGTATTGATCCGGGATCCGTTCATCCGTTTGAGATAGTAATATCCACTTTCCGCGACTTCGCTGATCATATAAGGGCCTTCCCAATTTGCAGCAAACTTTCCGGATTTTGTATCTCATTGAACATGCGAAGCAATTTTCAAGACCTTATCATTTTCTGAGAAAGTTCGTTCCTTCACCTTCTGGTTGTAGTATCTTACTGTATGTTGCCTATATTTATCTGCAAATCGCTCGACCCTAGCTCTCCGCTCCTCCAAGGTGTCCAGATGGGCGAGTCGTCTGATTTAATATGGGGTAGTAAGACTGGCCATTGCTACCCGTGCTGAAGGAATGACGATCTCTGCTGGCAGTATTGCATCCTCTCCATATACCAAGGAATACAGGGAGGCTCCAGTCGAGCTTCTTTTAGAGATGCGATACGCCCATAATGTGAGTGGTAACTGTTCGTGCCAACTCCTGTGGTGATCATGCACTAGTCGACTCCGTATCCTCAGCAATGTTTTATTAGTAGCTTCGGCCTGTCCATTCCCCTGAGGGTAATAGATAGTTGAAGTGTGGAACTTAATACCATATTGGTCTAACAGCTCTTTGACATTTTTGTTGACGAAAGAGGTGTCATTGTCCGATCGGATAATCATTGGTACGCCAAATCGACATATGATATGTTCTTTGATAAATGCCGCAATGGTGGCTCCCGAGTAATCACGCAGAGGAATAGCTTCTACCCATTTTGTGGAGTACTCAGTTGCAGTGATGATGTACTTGTGCCGTCCTGACAAGGTTGGACTTATTTGCCTGATGATATCAAGTCCCCAACTATGAAAAGGCCAGGGGGTGACGACACTATGCGGGAACGTGTGTGGCGCCCGGATTAATGGTCCATGGCTTTGACATTGCTGGCATTTCTGTACATGTTCAGCTGTATCGAACTCCATTGTGGGCCAGTAAAACCTGCCTTCATAAAGTTGTAAAAAGAGCTTCCGCATGCCTTGATGCTCTGCATTGTGGGACGTGGCCATTACCACTTCCGCTTCTTCCCATGATAAACAACGCAGCATTGTATTCCCCTAACTTCTTCTATATAGAATTTCTTTATTAACAAAAAATCGGGCAGCTTTTCGCTGGATCTTGAGCGCGTCTTGCCTACTTTGCGGAAGGCGTTTGTGTTGGATAAAATCCATATACTGTTGCCTCCAATCTTCCATCTCCACGCTACATACTTCCATTTGTTGTGGAGGTGCTTGGAAATCTTCACAGTTATTTTGTACGACCGCTGCTTGAACTGCCATATTTGGCCAGTATACACCCATCCTCTGTAAACGACGGTACAACGGGATTTACCCTGTTTGCCCACAAGATTCTCTATGAACGTGGCTCAGTATCTCTTGTGCCTCTATTTTCCCTATGCAACGTGAGAGAGCTCCTCCGGTTGTGCGATAATATAGTGCTCCTCATATCATAACAAATTGCTTCAGTACTTTAGTGGGTAGCAACTGTTCATCCACATTCCTGGTTAGGTCTTCAATGTAAGTTGTTCTCCAATCATCCTTTTGTCCAAATGCTGCATCTTCCTTCCATCTGCTCGCCAACATCTTTTTCTTGACCACCACCGTTCCTTTATCTGCTTCATTTAATTGCATCTTTGCTGCAAGTGTAGCCAGTGCGTCGGCATGTAGATTGGTGGACCGCCCGTATGCTCGATGATAGTTCTTCCTCTTTTAGCTATTAATTCCTGAACCTCCACCCGGTAAGGGGCTAGATGCGCTTCCTTCACTTGGAACTCTCATGATATTTGGTTTGTGACAAGTTTCGAATCTCCTTTTATATCTATCGCACCCAGATTAAGCTCTTCCACCATTCGCAGTCCTAGGATAAACGCTTCGTACTCCGCCACATTATTGTTGCATTCAAAATCCAATTTGAATGCGAATGACAACAAATCGTGCTCGGTTGTTTCGAACACTATGCCAGCTCCTCCATAGGAGCCGTATGATGATCCGTCAAAGAAAATTGCCCATCGCTCCTCTATTTCGACTTCTGCCACTTCGCCAGGTATTTCTTCACTTATTTCCATCATGCCCGTTCCAGGAAACGCGACTAACAAATATGCAAACGCCTGTCCACGGATCCCTCTGGGTCGCTGATATTTCAACTCGAACTCGGACAGTTGCAGCAGCCACCGAGATGTTCTTCCAGATAAAACCGGTTTTGTAGCCAGGTAGGCGATTGGGTTGGCAGCTGCCACTACAATAGTCTCATGAGCAAGCAAGTATGATCTTAATTTCTGCATGGCGTATATGAGCGCCAAGCATGCTTTCCCCACTTTTGAGTATCTAAACTCCGCGTCTCTGAATCACCGACTAATATAATGAATCGAACATAGCTGATCATTGCCAAGGTCTTGAGCTAACAGAGATCCTACCGCCAAGTCAGTGAATGCTGTGTATAAATAAAGTGGCTCACCGTTGATTGGTGGTCGTAAAACTCGCGTACTGATCAGGTATTCTTTAAGTTTCTGAAAAGCCTGCTCCTTTTCTACTCCCCATTCATACGGTTTGTTCTTTTTTAGCAGTGGTAGGAATGCAGATAATAATTGATCCAACCCCGGGATGAACCTCCGGACATATGACACTCTTCCGATAAAAGTTTGTAATTCCTTCACATTCGCGGGTGGCGTCATAGTAGTTATTGCTTCTACCTTGCTTGGATCGATCTGTATGCCTTTGTACGTTACTACAAATCCTAGGAATTTTTCGGAAGTCACGCCAAAAGCGCATTTGAGAGGGTTCATCTTTAGATGGTACTTCCTGCATCTATCGAACACGCGCTTCAGATGATCTTCTCGGGCTCTAGACTTTACGAAGATGTCATCTATGTATACCTCCATTATATGATGCATCATATCATGAAAGATAGCTACCATCGCCCGCTGATAGGTCGCGCCAGCATTTTTTAACTCGAAGGGCATCACGATGTAATAGAAGTTTCCATAAGGTGTCTGGAAGGCTGTTTTATGAGCATCTTCCGCCGCCATCCTAATTTGGTTATATCCACTAAAACCATCCATAAAAGAGAACATCCATTTCCATATGTATTATTCACCATCACGTCTATATTCGGCACTGAAAAGTCATCCTTAGGGCACGCTCGGTTCAAATCTCGGTAGTCAACACAGCATCAAAATTTTCCATTTTTCTTAGCTAGTGGTACGATGTTGGCTAACCACACGGGGTGCTGGATCAGTCTGATGAACTTGGCCTTCAGTAATTTATCCACTTCTTCCTTGATGGCGAGTTCTATCTTTTCCGGAAAGTTGCGACTTCTCTGCTTGACTGGTTTGTATTCAGGCGACACGCTCAAGTTGTGTGCGATCAAGCTGTTATCTAAACCAGGCATCTCGTCATATGTCAACGCGAACACATCTTGGTATTCATGGAGTAACTTAACCATTTGGTCTTTTTCTTCTTTATGGAGGTGCTTGCTGATGCGCACACAACGAGGATGATCCGCTGAACTGAGATTTATTTATTCTAACCCATCGAGAGTCGGATCGACCTTTATTTTATCCCCAGGTAGTTCCTTCATCATTTCTTCTTCCGAAATTTGTACATTTGCCTCTTCTTGTAAATTTTCAATTATCGGGGAAGTCTCCACCATTTCTTTGTCTACTGATGACATAGAACAATGGTTTCGATGTTGAGAAACCTCCCCGGCTAATTGTTATAAGCGATAAACTTGTCCACCCTCCGGTCGCGAGAAACGTTTGAACTGATTATCTCCATCCTCGGCTATCGCTCTCTTGTTCCCTATGGCAAGTCCCATCCGCGACGGACTAAACACCGACTTAGCCTTCTCTTTTACATGGTCAGTCGGTTGAAATTCCTCCCATTTTGGAAGTGGTATCAGATGCTCCGGTCGCTCTTCTTGATCTAAGAAGGGCTGTGTATAGAAGACTGCATCGACCATATAAGCTTCCTCTGGTCCGAATGGGTTGCTCGTAGCTGGGATCCGGTACTGCCTCCCTCCAATATTGGTTTTAACACATTAATGATATGTAGATGCTACCACTTTGTGATTTAGGAGCCATCCTTTTCCGAGTAACATATGAAATGTGGTATCATCCTCAAGGACGTAGAAAGGAGTAAGCGCTCTGATAGGTTCGATTTTTACCATTAGATGCACGATCCCGATCGCCGTTTGAGTTTGTCCTCCAAAACCTCTCACTGTTGTTGCGCGCATTTTTATTGCCGTCCGAAAGACTCCCAACAATTCCAATGTATGTAACAAGATCATATTGAGTGAAGCTCCTCCATCTATAAAAGATTGCTTAAGCGGCTACTTGTTGACATGGGCTGTTAGATATAGGGGGCGAAGGTGCTCTCCAGGGTAACATATATCTTCATCTGTAAAGACGATATCCTCTTTGGGCAGCGGATCATATGACCTTCCTGACGCAATTGCAGTTATGGCTTTGGATGTTTCCCGGATTTTGGTTTTCACTGAAGCCGGAAGAATCAAAGAACTGCTAAGCCAAAATGGTTTGAGCAAATTTACTGTCGAATCCATTTGTATCCGGGAAGACCATTGTTTCAGATGCTTCACATGTATCCACTCCTTCCTTATCTTCCCAAGGTCTCCAAGTTTCTCCATCAGCCGGATCGTGTGAAATCATCATGACTTGATGTTGAAGGAGCGGATCATTGATAATTCTCTGATCTCCTATCTCCAATTCGCCTCTAGCTCGCTTCCTTTGAACAATATACTGGAGGGAATAACATTCCACGGTTGGATGATGTATTCTTCTATGATAGTGACAATATCGCTCATGCGTCTTATCTGCTGCAGTAGGTTCTACGGATACTGGTGGTAAAGTCTCTTTCTTATTTGTTACCCATTGTTCCAGTAGCCCTATTATTTGTTCTTTATTACATGGTAAAGGAGGCGGCGGATTAGACCATCCCCCATCTATTCTTCATCATTTTCTTCCGAATTGTCCACGGTAAGAGCCTAAAGTAGCTCCACCCTTTCCTCTCTCATTTTGTTCATTGAAAGTAGGTGCGGATGCAGTGTTAACAGAGTATTGATGCCAGGTGTGTCCGACTCCTCCTGAGTGCATAGCGTCCGCACAATCTGAAATCCGGGCTGCGGCCTCTTCAACTTCCACGAAGGTTTGAAATTTGAAATTGGTCAAATTTATCTGGAAAACAACATCCATTCCTCTAATACAAATCTCTACCACGCGCTCCTATGGGATATCCGCATGGCATTCCAACGTAAAATCCCGGAAACAAGTGATGTACTTGCCAATCTCTTCTCCTACCCTTTGGGTACATCTTCCCAAATCTATGTTATAACTTTCTTTTGAGTGGAATAGAATTTCTTTAGGAAAAGTTGCACCATGGCGAGCCATGAGTTGATACTTCTGAGTTTTAGGTTATCATACTAGGTAAAGGCATTGTCTGTTAGTGACTTTGGGAATTCCTGCATGCAAAGGCTTTCAACCTGAGCGTAGGCATTCATTGCTGATATGAAGTGACTCACATGTTCTCGTGCATTCCCCTTTCCTCCGTATGTTTTAAATTTTGGCGATGTATAATCCTCAGGATACAAGTAATCAGCCACTTCCGCGGAATATGGTGGTTCCAGTGAATCGTAGGAATCGTGCTTTGTTACTCGGTAATTAGTCTCCAAATACTTTGCAATCGCGTTTCCGTTATCCCTTGAACAGTATTCTTTGCACTAACTGCCCTGGGGTTCGCCGTGTTCTGCTCCCTTGCTCGCTTTAGAAGACCCTGTAATTCCTATTGTCTTTTGATAGACGCGTCCAACTCCTTTTGCATTTCAGACATATTCCGCTCACTTGTCTCAGTAGTAGTTTTGCCTTTTGACGCCTATGCTTTCTTTTGAAATGCTACTGTTCCTTACACAATGGGCGTGGTAACCACCGCTCCGATCCGTACCTCTTCATCGCTTTCCCCTTGTACATTTTCCATGGTAATGTTATCCGGGTCTGGGAGAGCTCCATCCACTGGTATTTCCTGGCTCGTACTTGGGAGTATCATGCTGGAAAAGAGGCTAAGATTCTCCCACTATGGTCGCAATGTTGATAGGGTAAATGTGGGAAGGAGGAACTATCCCTAATCACAGAAAGTACTCCCAAGGTGTAGAGAGGTTTATGGGAAGTAGTGGTGGATTAATTGTGTCCCCTAAGTATGCCTTATTTCTCTTTTTATAATAAACTTCTCTTCCCCCTCTTATGGATAAGCGCTCATAAGATTAATATATTACTAAACTTCCATTTCCCTCTCCTTTAAGTTATTAACAAACCCTGGGAGGCTTCCCTTTCCTTCTTGGGCCAAAGCCCAACCAGTCTAATACCCTCTTTCATGGGCTAGGACTATCCAACCTTGTGGGTTAGGCCTAGTCCCTTAGTCTCTCTATCCTAGAAGGGACCCTAAATAGGTTAGGGGGCTATCTATTTTAGGATTAGTCATTTCATGTATCAACACTCCAAAATCAACAGTTATTCTCTTAGTAGCCAAAAACGTGAGAAATGGTCACGATCTGACTGAGAACCGCGATATTGCGCTCCTCAGTGAGATTCGTGATGGGAGCGCACTCCTAACCTAAGAGAAACGCGCTCCCATAGAGTGAGAAACGTTCCACTCGTTCAGTATATTCTCATATCTTCGATTCTTCATATCTTTATCTACTAAGTGGGTATATTCTCATATATCTTTATCTACTAAGTGTATATATCTCAAATCTTCGTATCTTTATCTACTTATTGTGTTAACTGTGTATATTCTCATATATCTATCTAGGTATTTTCATATCTTCAAGTCTCTAAATATGATATGTGTCATCACCTGATATACGTTATATGTTTATCCTGTCGGACCCGCTTTCCACATCAGCTTCCTACACGATTACTTTTTACCGTAACTCAGGAAATTCCAAGCAACAACCTCTGTAAATATAGAAGTGTATATATACTTACTTAAGTGTGTGTCTGCACCTCTTAAACCCTCACGATCAGCAACACTCTTTTCAACTTCCATTCATATCCTTGGTCTCGTAGTTCTATTACATTAATCATAGTACAGTTTAAAGACCCACAAATACTAAGTTTTTTAGCTTTTTGTCTTATTTCTAGATGAAAATTTTAGAAACTTAATAGTCTAATTTACACTCCCAACACGCTCATTGAATTTGATTTTTAAGACACTTTACGATTCTCGTTCCCGGTTTCGATTTCATTCCCGACCACGCACCCGCTCCTGGCTACTAAGGTTCGTCTCTTACAGCCCAAGGAAACCCTTGTAAGACTACCTCCAAATCACATAGAAGAGTAAACTTAGCTTTGTAGATACCACTACCCAGATATATTAGATTTAAGGCCCCAAATTGTCTCCAAGCTTTAGTTACAACTTTATTCAGGATACTCAGGTTGTATTCCTTTCCAGAAATCAATTTAAAAACAAGATTTTTATTATGTTCTACATTAACCTCAACTGGATCACCATCATCTTCATACACATAAGTTTGATCAGGTTTTTCAATTCTATGTAGTAACCCTTCAAAATCTTCAGCAGTCTTTGAAATTAAATTCATAAAAGAAAGAAAAGGAGCAAAACATGGGGGATGGGGGATGGAAAAAACATCAACAAGGGAAAATGAAGAAAAAAGAAAGTAACATGAGAGAAAGAAGATAAATCTAACTGTAGATGACGAAGAAATCATCAGATTGTGACATAAAAACCACCCTAGCAAGGGTATAATACTCATCAAAGAGATGAACAAATAACCTTGACTAGAGTCAAAGGAACGAGTGCCAGAGAAGACCGTCAGATGATAGAAATGTCTAACATGTGGTATCAGAGCTAATTACTCATAAGTATACGGTTGAATTCATGGTTGTATGTTCAACCCCTGTTGTATATTAATTACTCAAAAGCCAGTGTACCTCTTCTTCATCACCGATGAGTAGTCACTACAATCACCTACACCATAGATATTACCAACCACCATCAATCATCCTTTCCAGTTGCATTCCATTAATCACCTGTCATGGTAGTGAGTTCACCACGGGCTAATATCTTCTTTTTATTCCCTATTTTTTCTCCAAGTTTCCTGCATCGATGGAAGCTAACTCCTCATCATACATCTGCACCATGAACCAACATCATCTCCCTTGAACTTCAGCACAAAACCCGATTTCTCAAACTCCAACTCTCGGCTACAACCCAAATTCTTTCATCTCCATTATTATTCAGTCACTGCTAATGGTACAAACTTCTCCATTTCCCCGAGCCCAAACATCCAACAACCATCACGGAAACAGCAGCACTGAGCATCACCCTGTCGCCGAACTTTCCTTGCTTTTCTGTCTGATGAAGAAGATGAATGTGCCTTAAATCATTTTGTTGGCGCTGTAAAAGATTTTCAAACATTGGCGGCCCCAAGTATAAAAATAGGTGCTTTTATATGATTTGGCTGCCTGTAGTAATTCGCCAAACCTTGGTGGCTGCCCTGAATAATTCTGGCGTGCGTCTATATAAATTATGTGCTTCAACACCTTTCCCAACTTTGACTTGCTTCAAACGCTTGTAACTTCTTGATACGACGTTGGAAGGACTCCATTCTTTCGCCGTTGTCTTCGCCTTTTCGTTCTTTTCAAGTTAATGAGAAGAAATGCTGGATTTGAGCAAGTTCCACTTGGTCTTTGACACTTCTCCGCTTGTAGCTAACTTCTTTTATTACACAATTAAGTGTAAATTCACTTTTTTTGGATGATTCACCTAATAAAACACATATAATAGAAAACAAACGTAATAAATAATAATTTGCAAAAATATTAGCATGAAATTGACTTCAAATATATGTGAAATATGCACTTATAAAACATCAGCCTGTTAGTATCTAGTTTTCCTCCCTCACGGTCAAAAAATCAACTTTCATCTAGTATCTAGTTTTCCTCCATGATTTATAAAGGGGGATACCAGTATTACTTGGGGGTGATACCAATCCATATAAGACAAATACATATTAACAGATCCTGACCGTCGGATCGCTGAATTGATATCACCCCGCTAAAAGTGGTATCCCCTTTATAAATCATGTTTTCCTCCCCAAGGATTTGTTCACCAGAAACACGATCTTTTTTTATTAGGCTTTTGACTTCTCCACTATTCTTCAGTCATTCACATGGGCGGCCTAAAACTGGTTTAATCACAGATTTTTGGTGTTCTGTTTATTTGGTTTGTACATATTAAAAATCGTTTTCTAAAAGTGGGTGATGATAATTCATCTTTGGTAGGATCTCAAAATTCTTTAATAAGTTCAACTTCTTAGCGACACCTTTATTTTCCGAAGGTGGCGGCTAGGTGAACATTTCCAATTTTGCCTTCTATAATTTAAAAATCCCTCCAGGCTGCTTATATATCTACTTATTTATAGAGTTTTCTTCTCAGGGAGTAGTTC
>JAJJMB010008592.1:3701107-3731442 GCA_023531105.1 Papaver atlanticum | reverse complement strand
ATATACCAGCAAGGGTAGTTGAGTAATTTTAAAGATATGATAACCGATTCCCGGGAATTCGTTTCCATTCCACTCACGATGCGCTGCAATGGAATTCAAGGATTTGAAGGGAATCCAATTCCCGTATAATCTGATTCCGGGCCCGACAATTCTGTTCGGTTGGGAGAATTGGTTGGATTACCTTGTAATCCGATTACCAGGGATTAGATTCTCCCAACCGAACACGCTGTAAATGCTACATTTGATAAAGTTGAAGCAACCAAATACGATGGGTTGCTTATCCCAGGAGGACGGGCTACAGAATATCTAGCTGGGATTGGATCAGTTGTGGAATTGGTCAAAAATATGCAGAAACAGGGAAACCAATTGCATCTATTGTTGGTGGAATTACCAATCCGGGAAGCTATGCACAATATGGAACCTACACAAGTAATAATACACAATATCCAAATATGACGAAATAATGACAAACACCACAACACCAAGATTACCGTGGAAAAACCTCTTCAATGCGAAGAGTAAACAACCACGGGCAAACTTCAACTATGATAAATAATTGGTTACAACGACTTCTACCAAACTGGGGTTTCTCACGAATTCAAGGTGCATATAGCACTTGGATAACAATGCCTTCTTTCTCTACTCACCTCTAACGATGGATAACTAATTATTTACCAAATAAGGTAGATTAAACCAATAACAAAACAAGGAAGATGAGAAACTTACTACTACTAGGATTTGAACAAACCCTAGAAACTACCCCTTTGAAGAGATGTAGGATGTGGTGGATAAATCTTCACCAACCAAACCGGTTCTTCGCTAAAACACATTTCTTCTTCAAGCTCACAAAATCTTCACCAAAAATCTCCTCTAATGGTGGCTGTCCTTATTCTCCTTCCTCTTGTTTTTCTTCATGGCACCAAAAACCCATTTCTCTGTTTTTGGGCGCGGCTTTCTTGTTTCCACGAACAAGAGACATATACCAAATTTATTTCCTTTTCTTAACCCAGCTTCCTTTATTTATCTCCCCCTTATTTAGTAAGGGGCAACCAATTGCTGGACCCATAAGGAGTGAAAAAGGGCCCAACAATCTCCCCTCACGACTTATGGTAAGGTACCCGTCACCACCAAATCGGTCTTGCTGCAGAAATGTGCATGCTTGTACTTTGGTAGTGACTTTGTCATCATATCAGAATCGTTATCATCTGTATGGAACTTCTCAACTAACTCCCCCTACTTATCAAATTTCATCAGCTTCACATGGCTTATCTCACTCTTCTTTTCTCTCTTGTTTTCACTAACAAGGTTACAAAAATAAAAACTCTTCATCTCTCTCAATGGAGGTTATGCTCTCTTCACCGAAGAAACTTTAATAGTGGTTCACTACTCTCCCAAAAGAGGCTACACTCTTTTCCCATGTTTTCGTAACTAAGAGAAGCTTGTCTTCTTATTTTTATTCTTTCACAAAACAACTTTATGCTTTCCGCCACGGAAGTCTGAAACTGTCACACTTCACAATTTTTTCAATCTTTTTTCAGGTACGCTTCTTTCTCAATTGTGACTGTTCTCTTCAGCTACAATCATGCCTTATCAGATTTTTCAGGTTGTCAAAAAATAGCCACACAACCTTCCATATTTTACATGGTTATCCCGACCAACGTAACTCTAATACCACTTGTTGGTGGAATGACCAATTCGGGAAATTATGCACAATATGGAACCTACACAAGTAATAATACGCAATATCCAAATATGACGAAAATAATGAAAAACACCACAACACCAAGATTAACGTGGAAAAACCTCTTCAATGCGAAGAGTAAACAACCACGGGCAAACTTCCACTATGATAAATAATGGGTTACAACGACTTCTCCCAAACTGGGGTTTCACACGACTTCAAGGTGTGTATAGCACTTGGATAACAATGCCTTCTTTCTCTACTCACCGCTAACGATGGATAACTAATTCTTTACCAAATAAGGTAGATTCAACCAATAACAAAAAAAGGAATATGAGAAACTTACTACTACTAGGATTTGAACAAACCCTAGAAACTACCCCTTTGAAGAGATGTAGGATGTGGTGGATAAATCTTCACCAACCAAACCGGTTCTTCGCTAAAACACACTTCTTCTTCAAGCTCACAAAATCTTCACCAAAAATCTCCTCTAATGGTGGCTGTCCTTATTCTCCTTCCTCTTGTTTTTCTTCATGGCACCAAAAACCCCTTTCTCTGTTTTTGGGCGAGGCTTTCTTGTTTCCACGAAAAAGAGATATATACCAAATTTAGTTCCTTTTCTTAACCCAGCTTCCTTTATTTAGCTCCCCCTTATTTGGTAAGGGACAACCAATTTCTGGATCCATAAGGAGTGAAAAAAGGCCCAACAATCTCCCCCTCATGACTTATGGTGAGGTACCCGTCACCACCAAATCTATCTTGCTGCAGAAATGTACATGCTTGTACTTTGGTAGTGACTTTTTCATCATATCAGAATCGTTGTCATCTGTATGGATCTTCTCAACTAACTCCCCCAGCTTATCAAATTTCATCAGCTTCACATGACTTATCTCACTCTTTTTTTCTCTCTTGTTTTCAATAACAAGGTTACGAAAAGAAAAAATCTTTATCTCTCTCAATGGAGGTTACGCTCTCTTCACCGAAGAAACTTTAATAGTGGTTCACTACTCTCCATAAAGAGGCTACACTCTTTTACCTTGTTCTCATAACTAATAGAAGCTTATCTTCTTATTTTTCTTCCTTCACAAAATAACTTTATGCTTTCCGCCATAGAAGTCTTAAACTGTCACACTTTACAATTTTTTCAATCTTTTTTCAGGTACGCTTCTTTCTCAATTGTGACTGTTCTCTTCAGCTACAATCACGCTTTAACAGATTTTTCAGGTTGTCACAAAATTTCCACACTACCTTCCATATTGTACACGGTTATCCCGACCAACATAGCTCTGATACCACTTGTTGGTGGAATTACCAATCCGGGAAGCTATGCACAATATGTAACCTACACAAGTAATAATACACAATATCCAAATATGACGAAAATAATGAAAAACACCACAACACCAAGATTAACGTGGAAAAATCTCTTTAATGAGAAGAGTAAACAACCACGGGAAAACTTCCACTATGATAAATAATGGGTTACAACGACTTCTCCCAAACTGGGGTTTCACACGACTTCAAGGTGCATATAACACTTGGATAACAATGACTTCTTTCTCTACTCACCGCTAACGATGGATAACTAATTCTTTACCAAATAAGGTAGATTCAACCAATAGCAAAACAAGGAAGATGAGAAACTTACTACTACTAGGATTTGAACAAACACTAGAAACTACCCCTTTAAAGAGATGTAGGATGTAGTGGATAAATCTTCACCAACCAAGCCCGGTTCTTCATTAGAACACCCTTCTTCTTCAAGCTCACAAAATCTTCACCAAAAATCTCCTCTAATGGTGGCTGTCCTTATTCTCCTTCCTCTTGTTTTTCTTCACGGCACCAAAAACCTCTTTATCTGTTTTTGGGCGCAGCTTTCTTGTTTCCACGAACAAGAGATATATACCAAATCTATTTCCTTTTCTTAACCCAGCTTCCTTTATTTAGGTCACTCTTATTTGGTAAGGGACAACCAATTGCTGGACCCATAAGGAGTGAAAAAGTCCAAACATCTATTTGTCACGGATCATTGATATTGGCAGATGCATACGTGGTGAGAGGTCGAACGTTAACGGCTTTCACATCTTTAAAAGCTGTACTAATTGTGGCAGGTGCTCATTGGGTTCTACCACATAGTATGGCCGATTATGCTGTGGATGGTAATCTTGTGTATGGAGTCACATATGGAGCAAATGCTAAGTTTATCTCATTATTCCTAGAAACCTTGGGTTGCAAAGTAACCGACGCAGATAGTAAGCGTATTTTATTTCTTTGTGGGGTAAGTAGACCAGTTAATGTCTGAACTCTTCCACATTTTAGTTTAGGTACTCGTGGGAGTCTAAGTTAAACATATTGGTCAAAAATTCCATTATATCTGTCTTGTTTGTAATCTCAACTGAGTTCTTTATAATCTATTTTCAAATTTTTTTATTTCCAGGATTTCACGGAAGAATTGGAAATAATGGTGCTAGTTTAATCTCTTCAAGCTCTTGGATGTCATGTTGATGCAGTGTTCCCTAATAAGAAGGCAGGTGAAAGCTGCATAACAATTATCATGAGTTTGAATCAAGGGTTCAATATAGTGGTCGGGTTATAGTTTCCCCCTCACAGAAACGTTTGAAGGTTTAAATTCTAAGAGCTACTGATACGGCACAGCGAAAACGATTTGAAATAAACCGACACGCGGAGAATCCACTCTGGTAAATAGGACCCAAAAGAGATAAACAACTCCAATCCAGGAGCAAAGTGACGAATAACGATCAATGATGATCAATCTCTCAAAGAGAAGTAAACATGGTTTTAACCAAACAACAGTTTTAATAGACGAGCTCGCAAGCTAAGTTGAAATGACAATAGAAAAGGTTATTTATAGCCTGCAAACGTAAAAAAACCTAGAAGACTAAAGTTACTATACTAGCCTATGAGGATATTAATCTCATAAAAACATGATAAACTATGTAAAGCAACTAATTATCCAAATAACTAAAATACCAAAACTAATAGATATCCAAGATTTAGCCAAATCTTAGAATATATGAGACTAGCCAAAATACTTCCAATATCAGGCTCCCCTACTGCGACGAAACTCGTCTCGAGTTTATACTGAAAATCGCAAGTTGAAGAAAGAACTTTGGCTCTCCCACTTGTGGCACAAGTTGATCTTGAGTCATGCATCGGAATCACTAACCTCTCAGAAAATAATCTTAGCTTTACAATTTTCATTTGCAAACAACAAGTCATCAACCTTTGGTGTTTGTTCCTACCCTTAATATGTAAGAACTACCACGAGAACTTCCATGTATAGTCTTGACGACAACTGACTAGTGGTGCACAAAACATGACAAGGAAATCCATATATTGACGAGGCATAGTAACATCCATTGCCTCCTCATGCTTAATTGTTTGCATGCCCATTTTCTCCATTGATTGAAACAAATTCTTGCACTCTATATATCCTCGCTTTTGTTTGAAGGTATAAGCCTTGGTATAAGAACTACCTTGGTCTTTCCCCACATGAACTCATACTTATTGTCTTGGCTGTTCCAAACTGCACCAACATCAACTAACCACGGTCTACCCAACACAACATCACAAACATCTATGTCAACAACTTCACAAATGATTGAGTCGGCGTATGTCTTCCTGATTGAAAATGGAAATCTACAAACACCGACACAAGTAATCGATCCCCTATTGATACACTCAATTTGGTCTGCCCAAGGATACCAATCCATCTCTAGTCCCAGAGCTTCTACCATTCTTCTCGACATCATTTTACAACTGCAACCATCATTGACTACAAAACGGCAGACACTCCCAACAACAAATCCATAAAATTTAGGCAACTGTGTATTATAACAATTCACCATGTCGCGAACTCTAACTGGTTTTGAAGTTAAATGTATTATGGAGACGTAACTTTATGAATGCTCAAAATCTCAAAATTAATACGGTTCTAGGGGTGGCCTTGAAGTTGAAAACGTGTATGATAGGTACGCACAAATGAGTAAGGTAATTAGTGGGCCGTAATAAAACAACCCGAATAGACCTCTTTCTACCACTAGTAACAAAACTAGGGTTTCACCGAAACAACTTCCCACTGGTAACAAACAAGGGTTCACCAAAAACAAATTAACAGCAGTTATCAAAAGATACTTACCAAACCATGATACACGCAATTGTGATGATGAATAAGAACCCAAATCTCCAATTAATTTTTCTTTTTGTCTTTTTTTTTTGTTTGATAAAAATCTAGATATCACGGGACTCCGATTTTTCTAGATTGAGAACCCACAGATGTACATCACAGGAAAAGCCTGCTCTGATACCACCTGATACGGCACAGCGGAAACGATTTGAAATAAACCGACACGCGGAGAATCCACTCCGGTAAATAGGACCCAAAAGAGATAAACAACTCCAATCCACGAGCAAAGTGACGAATAACGATCAATGATGATTAATCTCTCAAAGAGAAGTAAACATGGTTTTAACCAAACTATAGTTTTAATAGACGAGCTTGCAAGCTAAGTTGAAATGACAATAAAAAAGTCTATTTATAGCCTGCAAATGTAAAAAACCTAGAAGACTAAAGTTACTAAACTAGCCTAGGAGAATATTAATCTCATAAAAACATTATAAACTATGTAAGGAAACTAATTATCCAAATAACTAAAATACCAAAAGTAATAGATATCCAAGATTTAGCCAAATATTAGCATATATGAGACTAGACAAAATACGTCTTGTATCAGCTACGATGCACTTGTTGTTCTCGGTGGCCAAGCTCCAGAGTACCTCTCTTTGAACGAAGATGTACTTAATTTAGTAAAAGAATTTACTGATGCGGGAAAGCCAGTTGGATCTATGGGTCATAGACAAATGATTATATCTTTTACGGATGCTCTGAAGGTACCCTACTCCACAACTTTAGTACCATATAATTAAGCTTACCTGGAGAATTCGTTGTGTGGGTGTATGCTTGCATCAATATTTGTTGAAGCATATAGATTCTCCTTGAAAACATACCATGATAAGAATTATGATAAACAATGTCCTATTACAAAATAAAGCTGACCTATCATCGAAAAATTGGAATACATGCTCAGACACCATGTCATAGCGCCCACTGGACAAAAATTTAACTTCGTCAGTATGAGAATCTCTTGCATTGTTCTATGTGTGTTGCAGGAAAATAAATGTACAACACACCCATCTATTAAGTTGAATGTGGTATTGGCAGGAGGCTCATGGGTGGAGCCTAATCCAATACACCTTTGCTTTACAAATGGTAATTTGGTGAGTGGAGCAGCTTGGCCTGGAAATTCACAGTTCATTTCTCAATTGATGGCAGTGCTTGGAATTCAAGTGTCATTCTGATGCGAGTCGACTTTCTGTTAGCATATACAGAAACTAGCTACAAAGTGTCTTCTTTGTTAATTTGACAAACTGTTATTTGCTTTTGTAAGAAGGAACAATGTGTACTCAATCCAAGCATATTTGTATTTAGTTTGTTAATAATTATACTGTGCAAACAATAATCTTTTTCTTTCTTTTTTTCTGGAAAGGAAATTACTCAATCCAGGCATGTTGTTAATTCAGCTGTAACGACATGTTTGTTTTTGCCACATAACTGCAAAGCACCCGGATGTTGTAGTCTTTTGTAGGTCTTTCTTGAGAATTGATGTGTTCTCATAGTATTAAGAAATCAAGATTTTACTAATAGAAAAGAGATGAAGAAGAACTTGTTATTACAGACTTGAATGTGTAAGAAAAACAGATGATAAGAATACAATAGAAATCAGACCAATTTAATGTCTGAGATAACAAAACACAAAGTCTATTGACTTCTATAGTCAAATTCAATTGACTTGACTTTGACAAACATAATATTCCTAATAGCCCCCCCTCCCCCCCCCCCCCTCAAACTAATAATGACAGGCACTTATCAGTTTGAAAAATACAGAAAAACAGAACAAGCGGTTATCACATAAATGTAGCATGTTTTGCAGGAACAACAACACAATTATTTGAAAGAAAATTGGCAGACACAACCAGCTGACAAGTCTCACTTGAAGTAGATTCAGCAGGAGTAGATGTAGCAGGCAGTTCAGTAGTAGAGTCAGCAGTAACAGTAGCTGTGGAAGTAGATGCATCACCAGGTGGAGCAGCAGCAATAGAATAACCTAGTAATTGTTGGAGAAGTGAAGTAAAAATAGGAGCACATCTTTTGTGAACAAGTCAGCCAATTGATGTTCAGATGCTATATGTTGAACTTTAAGAAAACCACTTGCTATTAACTCCCTTACTACATGATAATGGATTTTTATATGTTTTGTCCTGTAATGAGAAACATGATTAGCTGACAGATATATTGCACTTGTATTATCACAATACAATGGAATAGGCAGTTTCAATGAAATGTGCAGTTCACTGAATAGAGATGATAACCATTCTAACTCTGCAGTAGCAACATACAAACATTTATACTCTGCTTCAGCTGTTGACCTTGAAACAGTTGGTTGTTTTTTACTAGGCCAAGATACTAAAGAATTACCCAAAAAATAGCATACCCTCTTGTTGACCTTGCAGTTTCTGGGCAATTGCCCCAATCAGAATCAATGTAAGCAGTAAGCTGAGTAATATCTCCTTTCCTTAGAGCAACACCATAACCAATAGTGCCCTTTAAATATCTCAAAATTCTTTTAACTAACAACATGTGCACATCTGTAGGAGCATGCATGAACTGACTGACATAACTAACCCCAAAGCAAATACCTGGCCTTGTAAGACATAAGTATTGCAGCATACCAACAATAGTTCTATACTCAGATACATCTGTCAATAAAGTACCTTCATTGATGGAGACTCTTGGCCCTTTAGCTACTGGAGTACTACAAGGATTACATTCTATCATCTTATCCTTTTCCAACAATTCAACAGTATATTTCTTCTGGGTTAACATAATTTCATTTGATGTCCTCACAGCTTCTATGCCTAAGAAATAGTGTAAGTCCCTAATTGTTTCATTGCAAAGACTGAACTAAAATACTGAACCAAATGATCAGTAAGATATTTGAAGTACCAGTTAAGATAATATCATCAACATACAGTAAACGTATCATCATATCTGAACCAACATGATAGACAAACATTGAAAAATCTAAAACTATGCTGAGAAAACCATAAGAAATCAAAGCTGAGCTAAACTTCTGAAACCAATCCCTTGGTGCTTGTTTTAAGCCATATAAACTTTTCTTTAAATGACAAACTTTGTTAGGAAATTCTTCACTGACAAACCCTGGTGGCTGTTTCATGTAAACATTTTCTGTTAAATCACCATGCAAGAATGTATTTGATACATCTAATTGTCTTACTAGCCATCCCCTACTAACAGCAATACATAACACAACTCTAACTGTTGTTGACTTAACTACAGGACTAAAAGTCTCACCATAGTCAATTCCATCTTGCTGGTTATAACCCTGAGCAACTAGCCTGGACTTCAATTTATCAATTATACCATCTGAGTTTAATTTTACTCTGTACACCCACTTACAGCCTAATATATTCATATGAGACTCTGGATCAACTAAATCCCATGTATCATTTCTTTTTAATGCATCATTCTCATCTTTCATAGAAACTTTCCAATCTGGATCTTGCATAGCAAGTTTAAAACATTTTGGCACAGAAGGAGTATTTAGTAAAGATGTAAAAGCAGCAGAAAGAGGATGCTTGATAGAATGATGCAAAACATGATTAGGAAAAGATTTTGGCTTTGAAATACCACTTTTAGACCTTGTAACAATAGTGGAAGAAGGAACATGTGTAGAAGAACCAGAAAGTTCACTTATAATAGAAGAATCAAGTGAAGAAGAAGAAGAAGAAGGATGAAAATAAAACTCATTTTCAGAAAAAATAACATGTCTATAAATATATGTTCTTTTAGAAATAGGATCATAGCATTTATATCCTTTGTGTAAAGTACTATATCCAATGAAAATACATTTAACAGACTTGGGAGATAATTTGTCAGCACTAGAGTGACCCAAAAATGGATAACAAATACAACCAAAAACTCTTAAAGAAGGATAATCTGGAGAATCATTGTATAAAACATGATAAGGAGATTGGTTATTAAGAATAGGAGTAGGAGTTCCATTTCTGAGATAATTAACAGCTAAATAGGCATCATACCAAGTATTCCCCATTTCAGTAATATGTCTATGCTTTCTTTCAGCAAGACCAATTTGTTCTGAGGTTTTTGGACAAGAAATTCTAATTTGAATCCCAGAAGACTCCAAGAAACCTTTAAAAAGACCTTTAACAAGTTCACTAGCACCATCAGTTTGAAATGCTATAATTTTTGTTTGAAAAAAATTCTCAGTTAAATTTTTAAAATGTTGAAAACATTGTAAAGCGTCAGTCTTAAGCTGCATTGGATAAATCTAATGAAACCTACTAAAGTCATCAATAAAAAGTATATAATATCTATGTCCTGCCAAAGAAGTGACAGGAGCAGGACTCCACTCATCATAGTGAACCAATGCAAGTGGAGAAGAAACATGAGAAGTAGATAATTGAAATGGTAACCTCTTACTCTTTGCAAGTTGGCAAGGATGACATAAAGAAGAAGAATTTGATGATTTAAGAATGATATTCCTATGATTATGAAGATGTTGAACAATTTTTAAAGATGGATAACCTAGTCTACAATGCCAAATATCAGGAGAAGCTACAAGAGATGAAAAAGCAAATTGCATCATAGTAGAGGTAATATGATATAAATTATTGACCATTTTTCCTTTAGCTAACAGAATATGATCTTTCAAACTTCTTATCTCATACCCAAAAGGATCAAATGTAATATAACAAGCATTGTCTTTTGTAAACTTAGCTACTGATAATAGATTATGCCTCACATCTGGCACATGCAAAACATCATCTAATCTAGAACTGGTTCTTAAAGTATGAAGAATAGTACTATCAGTAAGAGAAATAGGAAGTTGCTTACCATTGCCAATCATAACACTGTCCTTTCCTTTGTAGGTATAAGTATTCTTAAGTAATGCATTCTCTCCAGCCATATGTGTTGAAGCACCAATATCGGTAATCCAAACAGTATTTGAAGAGGATGGTTCATCATTAATACCAGCATTGGTAACATTCATCCCTGTAAAAGCTTGCTGAGTGGAACCTGGATTGTTGTTTGCTCCATTTGAAAAACTTGCTCCATTATCAGTATGAGCATAATGTGCCTGAGACGTATTATTTGAAGCTCTAGTGGATGGTGGATGATATCTGAAGAAACATCTTGTAGCCAAATGTCCCTTTTTCTTGCATATCTAACAGAACATCTTTAAATACTCTTTATAAGGTCTTCCAGTAGAATTTGATTGAGAACCAGTAGAACTATTGGAACTAGACCCAGACTGATATTAACTATTTCTAAAATTTCCATCATTGCCATTTTTATCACCATTCCTTCTGTTATTGTTATAACCATTTGTATGACCTCTTGCATACAAAGCAGTAGTGTTTTGTTCATCATAGACATTAGAATGTTGATGTTGTCTTTCAGATAAAAATTGTTCATGAGAGAGTAATTTTGCCTTTAACTCACCAAAAGTATATGGTGTTTCCCTATTTTGAGAAGAATTGATAAAAATATCATAATCACAACTCAGCCCATTCATGACAAACATCAGTAAGTCCACATCACTCACTCTTTCACCAATAGCTGCTAAAGAATCAACTATAGTCTTTATCTTTTGAAGATTTACAACAATAGATTGATTACCCTTCCCTAATTCCATGTAACTGTGTTCTTAGCATATTTTTCCTAGCCAGAAATTGTGTTCTAAAACTAGTTTCAAGAAACTCCCAAATTTCTGTTGATGTAGAAAGACCAAGAACATCACCACTAATGGTTGTTGTAAAAGTAGCTTTTAGACAGGTTGAAACAAATCTATCCAATTTCCTCCAAGAAACCCATTCTTGATTTACAATTTCAACTCCATCAACCATTATTTTCTGTGGTGGTTCCACTAACTCACCATTAACATAACCAAATAGATCAGTAGAGATCAAGATACCCTCGAATTGATCACGCCATAACAAGTAATTTGACCCATCTAATTTCATAGAAACAAAATTCGTGATATTGGTAAAGGGAAGAGAACAAGAAGTACTAGATCCAGCGGAAGTCGACATTGTTGTGTATGAAGACGAAGTAGTGTTGATGTTGTTTCCTGTGTTTGAAGAATTATTAATGTTGTTGATGTTGTTGTTCCGGTTGCCTTTGATATAACGATGTATTCTGTAAGTAGTTGTTCTTATAGTGACCATAAAATTTCAAGATGAACCCTAGAAAACGAATTTGGGGAAAATTATTGAATCTTTATTACCCAAAAGCTGAAATTTGTTGATAAAAATTGTTAAGCTTCAACAATGAATTGAAATAGGATCGTTACTTAGTCTGATACCACGAGAATTGATGTGTTCTCATAGTATTAAGAAATCAAGATTTTACTAATAGAAAAGAGATGAAGAAGAACTTGTTATTACAGACTTGAATGTGTAAGAAAAACATATGATAAGAATACAATAGAAATCAGACAAATTTAATGTGTCTGAGATAGCAAAACAGAAAGGCTATTGACTTCTATAGTCAAAGTCACTTGACTTTGACAAACATAATATTCCTAATATTTCTGCAAGCCGTGCCAAAACTACAACATTATCAGCATCAGTGTGAACCTTACACAATTACACACCTATTACTTCTTTTCTTCCATATGAGTGACACGAAATAATGAGACTATCCTTGTACACACGTTTGACTTTCCCCACACACCCAAATCCTACTTTTTCTTCTACGGTTGTACCTGATTATAAACCAAAGAAGCGCTCGTTTTCCCTCTTCATAGTCCACACTCCAGACCACACTACATAACAACTACTACACTCTCATATCTCTCTACGAAATGGCGAAAACAGTTCTTATACTCTGTGGAGATTACATGGAAGACTACGAGGTAATTCATGAAAGGAAAAAAAAAACACACGCACCAGGAGATTGTTTCTTTTCAATCTTAATTACTGTCTCTTATTTTGTTCAATCAAAATTATCAAATCTCAAGTGAATCAATCTCTATGTATTTCCAATTTTCAATCTCATAATTTGGGTTTTGATTATTCGGGTGTTTTTGATTAGTTTCTGATTGTTGATTTGTAAAGGTGATGGTTCCATTTCAAGCATTGTTGGCTTACGGGATTTCAGTGGATGCTGTATGTCCTGGAAAGAAAGCTGGTGATACTTGCCGAACAGCCGTTCATCAGCTTTCTGGTCATCAGGTCCAATTACCTCCCCCTCTCTCTCTATTTATGACAGTTTGCTTTTCAATTTTGAAGAAACTGAGTTTGGGAAATTATTTGACATCAGTGGATGTACATAAGATGAAATTTACTAGGATATGGTGTTAATGTGAAATTGTTTCTCTTTGAGAGAATATGAGATGGTGATTAGGTTTTGGATTACACAAGGTTTGACTTTGGCGTTGACTTGTAAGTTTAGATCCACATTACATTAGGCATGTGATCTATATTAGGATATTCTCCCAGTTTAGCAATCCATGAACAGATTAGGGGAGTTATGGTGTAAGAATTCCTGTGCGAATGAGCCGAAAACATATATCTTGCAGTAACTCGTGTAGTTGTAACATATTTGCTGGAATATTGTTTCAATTGTATTCATCGTGATAGATCAGGAATAATGCTCAGAGGTACTGGGTTGATGAATTTGCATTGCAACTTGTGTAAGACAATTTTAAGCACCATTTTGATAAAATAATGGTCACAGTTATTCTAATCTAAACAAGTGGTCATCTGGTTTCAATAAATACTTAAGATGGACTGCATACTTCTGAAAATGCTTTGGTTCTTTATTATTTTCGGTTCTTTTTTGTAATGAGTTTGATGAATATCCGTGGTTGCAGACTTACTCAGAGTCACGGGGCCACAATTTCACCCTCAATGCTACGTTTAGTGAAATCGAAGCAAGCAAATACGATGGATTGGTTATCCCTGGAGGGCGAGCCCCGGAATATCTCGCCATGGATGAATCTGTTCTAGCCTTAGTAAAAAAATTCTCTGATTCTGGAAAGCCAATTGCTTCTGTTTGCCATGGACAACTGATCTTGGCAGCTGCAGGTGTTGGTAAAGGAAAGAGATGCACAGCATTTCCCGCTGTGAAGCCCACACTACTTTCTGTCGGTTGTCACTGGGTTGAACCACAGACAATGTCCGCGTGTGTTGCAGATGGTAATCTTATAACTGCAGCAACATATATAGGACATCCCGAGTTTATCCAACTTTTCGTTAAGGCTCTAGGAGGAGCTGTATCTGGTTCAGATAAGCGGATTTTGTTTCTTTGTGGGGTATGTGGTGTTTTTCCTTTTACATATACACCTGACTGAGTTATTCATTTCTCTAGTAAACAGATATCCAAGCCAGCAGTTTTTTTTTGTGCTGAATTGAAGCATCTGGTTTTATGCATGAATATTCTATCCTTGCTATATTGATTAGCTTTGTATGAGTAAATAATTCCTCATTTCATGTCTACTCATGGATTTTTCTTGTTAGCTTACTTGATCTATTGGTCGAGTCATGATGCACCGATGTTACGTCATCAGCAGAAACCATTGATGCAGATGTAGATAACCTAATAGGGGCTTAAAGTTAGAGGCAGAAAAGTGATGTACCATTTGAGTTGTACAATCTTATTTGTGGAGCCAATAGGTTCTACCATTTGATGGTTTTTTATTTTTATTTTTATTTTTCTGCAAGGAGTCCGAAGTCTTCTAGCTTGAAAAGAAATCTTGCTAACCACATGGTTATGATTGTTCTATAAGGCTCAACTTTTCTTAATATTTTGTGAGTTGCGAAGTGGTGAACCTAGCATATCATCCTGCAACCCCTATAGAGCTACTAGGATTCACAAATTGGTTATTGAGCCTGTGTGCTGCCTGTTACGACACTTTTAGCCACTAGCAATTCATATTGTTACTCTCTTCCTTCTCAGACTTGCGCACACTAATTTTTTTTTTTGTAAAGCCATGTTTTTTGTCGGGGTTTCAGCAATATGCAAAGGGACCTCTTAGAAGTACAACTTAACACGGAACAGAAAAAATCAAGTTTTTGGGAGAAGGAAGAGAGTAACAATATATGCTATATATTATGCATAATATACATGTTTACATAATACATAATAGTGCTATCTTTTTGGAATTACTCTCCCTTTATAAAAGTGTGTGCTTACATAATACATGGATCTGTCCGAAACTATTTTTGTTCGTTTTTTTATTAATCCTAGCCAATTATGGCGAATAACTATTCATGTTGTTGCATCTTGTGCAGGACTATATGGAAGATTACGAGGTAATGGTGCCATTCCAGGCGCTACAAGCTCTTGGATGCCATGTTGATGCAGTTTGCCCAAAAAAGAAATCAGGTGATACCTGCCCAACCGCAATTCATGACTTTGAAGGTGATCAAACATACAGTGAGAAGCCAGGTCATGATTTCAACCTGACAGAAACCTTTGAAGGTTTAAATTATTCAAGCTACGATGCACTTGTTATACCTGGAGGCCGAGCACCAGAGTACCTTGCATTGGATGAAAAAGTGCTAGTCTTGGTGAAGCACTTCATGGAGGCAGAAAAACCTGTAGCATCCATCTGCCATGGACAACAGATTCTATCAGCTGCAGATGTTCTCAAGGTAGCTGAAACTTCAAACTCCTGATGCCTATACAGTTCTTGAATCTGATTCTCTCTATATGTTGCCACAAAATAATATTGTAGATGTTAAGAGTATATCCTAATTGAATACTAAATTGGCCCATTTCCATCAACTGAACGATGATTTGCAGTATAAGCAAAAACATGGTTTTTAATTGTTCCTGACCATTGTCTAACACTTTTTTTTTGCTTTATTTTCTCTTGTCTGGGAATGTGGCACAGGGGAGGAAATGCACGGCATACCCTGCAGTAAAGCTCAATGTGGTTTTGGCAGGAGCAACGTGGTTGGCACCCGATCCAATAGACCGCTGCTTCACCGATGGGAATTTGGTGACTGGAGCAGCTTGGCCTGGTCATCCTCAGTTCATTTCTCAGTTGATGACATTGCTCAGTATCAAAGTATCTTTCTAAATGCTGAAATGAAATACATCAAATCTGACATCCACTCATCATCGTCTATGTTTGTACTTTATCTGCAGATCAAACCCTAGACAAATTCCCACTTTTATGTATCTCTTCTCAAATAAGAATAATGGTCTTTGTTGTTTGTTCACTAATGAATAATGATGTGTTCTATGAGTCAGGCCTAGAGCCACCTGTTTGGTGGGATGAATCACACAGGACTGTGTTTTTGTTATGATGACTGTACTTTATCATCGGTCATCACCATAGAATTGGATCTACTCTCCCAAAACTCTTCCACTTTAGGAACCCAAGTTAAGAACAGTACCTTGCATATAAATACTTTTTACTTGGTTAATTTGGCACAAACCTTTTTTTCTTGTTGGGATTGGTTACACCTTCCGCCGTGTCCTTCGGCATGATCAGCAATTCATGATGATGGCTTTGTTATTTAGACTAGATTCTGGAGGGAAATTTATGATGTACATAACGGACAAAAAGTAGTGGTACCGGGAATGGTTAAGGGGTGTCACTGAAGGAGTATTAGCGTATCACCGAGCTACACATCTCAATCGCTTTGCATTACCTACGTGTCAATTATTCGTTGGTTCCTCTGATACACGGCTACAAAAGAGATTCAAAAAGGATAAGGTATATATATAGATTCCAACGTCCCAATTCTCTTTCTACACTCCCCCTCTCATCATCTTATGGCGATTTGGAAGACCATTGATTGGTCACTAACTTCCACTCACAAGGAACCCCTAATTTCACCACCATCTTCTTCGAAGATTATCATTTCCGTCATCTCTCTTTCAAATCGTCGATTCCTATTCGTAAATTCCTCTACGAATTCACCAATATCGTATCCTTCATTAGAAGACTCGACCAAAAATGACATCTTAACACTCCAATTAGACTCTCAAAGCCAGCAAAAACTTTTCTTAGATGAAGGAAATTCGAATGAATTTCTGTGTAAACTTTGTAAGGATCCTCAAACAGAATCTCTAGCTTTCCAATACTACGAAAAGGCGAAAGATCGACCGGAATATCGACCTAATCAGTTAGTATTCAAGCTATTACTCAGGTACTTGATTAAACACAAACAATGGAATTCAGTTTCATCACTTGTTAAAGATTTTCAGGATTTTCAAATTTTTCCTGATATAGTTACTTGTAGTAAGTTGGTGAGTGGTTGTATGAAAGCAAGAAAATTCAAGATTGCAGAGAATTTGCTTGGAATTTTTGAATCTAATCAAGATATTGCTGTTTCTGCATTCAATTCAGCCATGAAAGGTTATAATAAGCTGCATATGTACAGTAGTACAATTCTAGTTTACAATCGAATGAAATCGGCAAAGATTTCGTTAGATTTAGATTCTTATTATCAGACATTGGAAGCTTTTTACAGAACTGGTAATACAGAGAAAGTTATGTTCTTATTCAAAGAATTACAGAGCCAAAATTTTGATACAAACAAGATTTATACACAGATTTACTTGGTATTATGCAATTCTTTAGGGAAGTCGGGTCGCGCATTTGAAGCTCTTGATTTCTTTAATGAAAAGAAAGGGAAAGGTGTTGTTGAAGATTCATTGATTTACTCATCTCTGATTTCTTCTTTTGCTAGTATTCGTGAAGTTAATATTGCTGAAGAAATTTTTGAAGAAGCCAAAGACAAAAAACTAGTAAGAGATCCAGCTTTGTTTTTGAGACTTGTTTTGATGTATGTTGAAGAAGGATTAGTTGAGAAAACATTACAAGTTGTTGAAACAATGAAGGAGTTAAATGTAAGGGTTTCTGATTGTATCTTTTGTGCAATCATTAATGGATATTCGAGAAAACGAGGACTCAATGATGCAATCAAAGCGTACGACGAACTGATTTCGCAGGGATATGAACCAGGTCAAGTTACTTATGCTTCGATCATAAATGTTTACTGTCGATTAGGATTATATGAAAAGGCTGAAGTGATATTCGCTGAGATGGAAAGCAAGGGTTTTGTTAAATGTGTAGTTGCTTATTCCAGTATGGTATCAATGTATGGTAAAATTGGAAGATTAAGAGAAGCAATGAAAATGGTGGCCAAAATGAAAGAACGAGGTTGTGAACCAAATGTTTGGATATATAATTCTCTACTGGATATGCATGGAAAAGTTCCAAACTTAAGACAAGTTGAGAAGATTTGGAAAGAAATGAAACGCCGGAAAGTTACGCCAGATAAAGTTAGTTATACGAGTGTCATATATGCATATAGCAAAGCCAGAGCATTCGACGAATCTTTGAAGTTTTACGAAGAGTATCGGTTTAACGGAGGTTCGATTGATCGAGCTATGGCAGGAATTATGGTTGGAATCTTTTCCAAGAATAATAGAATTGATGAATTAGTAAAGCTTTTACAAGATATGAAAGCAGATGGAGCTGGTCTGGATTTGAGACTTTGTAGATCAGCTATGAATGCTTTAAGAGATGCTGGTCTTGAAGATCAAGCGAAACGGTATGAAGAAAGTTTTGATTCCATTAATACTCCAAACAGGGAACCAAATCGTCCTGTTCGAAATATTTGGGTTCGCAAACTGCCCGTTGAACCGTGAGAGCAGTTTCCAGTAGCTGTGTTAGATGGTACAAAATTTCAATTTGAGTTGTCCCATTTTCGGTTTTACAGATCAGTCCGTTTCGCCAAATTGTGCAGCGTGTATGGTAACAGATCATATACTCCACATTGTCCACATCCTGTATTTTAACCGATTCTTTTCTTTACTTAAGTATTTTATACTATGTGTCTAAGTCGACATTGCTAATTTGGGATCAACATGGTGTCCTATCCCCATTATCCTTGCTTCTCCCTCTTTTTTCCTGTTTGGTTCTCCCTATATATGCCTCTTTTAATAAAGATATCTGTAATACACGAAAAATTTAATGAACAAAATCGCTATAGAAAATTGGATTTATTGCACTTCTGTCACTAAAAATGATGGAGACCCCAGGATGGATTTTATTTATTTTTGTCACACATACAAGTGTAGAAGCACTTCTTACAGAAACCAAGTTATAGTCTTCAGATTTTATCTTTTGTTTCCAAATTTTGCAATAGCTAAGCTACGGCCTTCTTCTATTGATCGGCTCAAAGACCTAAAAACATCTTTCAATGTTGCAGGATTTATTGGATTTATGATCTCAGACTAGACAAGTGACGAAAATCTTGTTCAAAAATGTGGAGAAGAGGAATCCATCAAAGTTCAATTGTAGTGTTTGATAGAATTCCTCTCCCATGTTAAACTGAAACCCAAAGGCTGCAGCAATATTTTTAGATGTCCTGTCCTTCTCAACAGAAATTTATTAGTAGCTTATATAAGGTAGTAGACAGCAACATATTAAGTTGATATTACCCATATTGAACAAAAACTGTTGAGACTATTAGTCCCACATTGTGTGGGTTATCTAAGATCCTGCGGTTTATAGTCCTTAGGGCCTCTCCACTCATTGCAAATTGATTTTGAGTTGGATGCCCGAAAACTTTAACTTGGTATCAGAGTTGAGACTATTAGTCCCACATTGTCTGGGTTATCTAAGATCCTGCGGAAACTTTAACTAAAACGACAATAAGGACACCAAAAACTTGAATGTTGCACAACTAGATGAAATGAAAGTTTACCCATTAATCATCATCCAGTAATTTAATTAAAATCTATTACAACTACTTCTCTTCTCACGAGTGTTAATTGATGTCGAAGATGACGATGATGTACTTTATAAATCATCAAAGAAATCATACTCATTGCAAGTTCCTCATCTTGTAATAGTAGTTGTATGGATTTTCAGTCTTCGGAAGATCGTTTAAACATCTCACATTAGATAATCCCACGTGTGTTAATTGATACCGAAGATGACGATGATGTACTTTCTAAATCATCAAAGAAATCATACTCATTGCAAGTTCCTCCAGCTCCAGCTCCAGCTCTACCACCCTGAAATCTACCTCTTCCTTGCATTTTCTCTCTGGTCTTTAGAGTGAAAGAGTGAGATGGTTTTCTGTTGAGGTGGCTTCAGTCTCTGAAGATGAAGGAATTTAATAGTCTCTGGCCAATCCGTATGAATAATGTGTTTCTTTTATGGCTGTTGGAATCTTTTCGTGTTATGGTTTGGGTTCGTTGGATTTGGATTGAATCCGTATGATGAATAATGGGTTTAATGTGTTTCTTTTATGGTTGTTGGATTCTTTTCGTGTTATGGTTTGGGTCCGTTAGATTTGGGTTGAATCCGTATGATGAATAATGTGTTTCTTTTATGGCCGCTTCAGATCGCATGTTCAAATCGTTTCTCCAAAGAATGGTTTTGACAAAAGTTAATGATCTGAATGATTGTGATTTCTCTTGGTAATACTTTGATAAACCTCTCCTATAATAATAACATGAATAATCAGTTAATTTTCATAATAATAAATTAGACTCCTTGCTTTCCCTTTCTCGGTCTCTCCAAAACATATTTTTAAAAACTATCTAAAAAATAATAAATTAGACAGTTCAACTTCTCCTTGAATTCAATATGGATATTTGAAGTATCATTCCTGGTTAAAACTCATATAAGATCTCCAATTCAATAATCAATATGATCAAATCCGTGTTACAACCTCCCCCCTCCCAAAGAAAATCAGAGAAATAAATGTCTTCAGTTCGTTGTTTCCACAGTGACCTAGATTTTTTAAACTTGAAAATTAATCTGAAATACTTCACACAGTTCACAAAAATAATGACAATAAGATCTGAAAGAACTGAATCAAAGATAAGAAATAGACATTCATCAGCAACTTGTAGGAAACATTAATAATTACTACAAAATAAGGATTTTCATTCACAATCATTCATTCCATTACATTGAGAACATCAAAAAGACCCTTTACCTAATACTTTTCTATTCACTCTTTTCACTGTACTTCTTAGTATCACCCACTCCTTTTCACTGTACTTCTTAGTATCACTCACTCCTTTTAAAACCCAGAACCTTCACTGCTTAAAGCTCAATGCTTGTTTTTTCCTAACAAGGTTTCGTATTTAGAATCGAACCTTGAAGAAAGAAGGTACCCGGTCACCTTTTGACCAGGACCCTGGAGGAAACAAAATTTAAAAATCCCTAACTTTTTCTCACATCCATTACAGGTAAGATCCAATCTAATTTTACCTCCACCTCCAGACAAATTTTCATCGCTAAAGAACATCTCTTCTCCGGTACCGACAGACAGGGCACCAGTCTGGATAACCTCTGAATCATTGAAAATATCTTCACAAACATATAGATCACCAACAAGAGCTAACTGTCTTTTACAAATGAGGCTACCACATTCACTAAAGTACAGATGACAACCATCTACTCCACCACCTCTACCACCGTGAACTCCACCTCCACCTCTACCACCCTGAAATCTACCTCCAGCTCTACCACCCTGAAATCTACCTCTTCCTTGCATTTTCTCACTAGTCTTTAGAGTGAGATGGTTTTTTGTTGAGGTGGCTTCAGTTTCTGAAGATGAAGGATATAATAGTCTCTGGTCAATCCGTATGATAATGTGTGTCTTTTAAGGCTGTTGGATTCTTTTCGTGTTATGGTTTGGGTCCGTTGGATTTGGATTGAATCCGTATGATGAATAATGTGTTAAATGTGTTTCTTTTATGACTGTTGGATTCTTTTCGTGTTATGGTTTGGGTCCGTTAGATTTGAGTTGAATCCGTATGATGAATAATGTGTTTCTTTTATGGCCGCTTCAGATCGCATGTTCAAATCGTTTCTCCGAAGAATGGTTTTGACAAAAGTTAATGATCTGAATGATTGTGATTTCTCTTGGTAATACTTTGATAAACCTCTCCTACAATAATAACACGAATAATCAGTTAATTTTCATAATTATAATTTAATTAGAAACAAGAAACTTTGAGAAAACCAAACAAAACTAAAATTTTTTGAAAATTCTTAGAGTTCAGATATTTGACAGAGATGGAGGGGAAAAAAATACTTACTTGGAGGGAAGTCGTTGGATGTTATCTGCATTGTGACCGGCTTGATGTTGATTAAAAGATGAGTCTTCTGCACCATCTGAAGATAAATGCCAATTGACATTATGATTCTTCATGATGATCATCTATGATGAAATCACCATTCCCATTTTGTTGTTGTTTGTTATTTTGACAGCTTGAATCCATGATTAAATTTCACCTTTCTTGATCAACACAGTTTTACAATGGCTACAAATTAAGAGATATGAGGATATGTAGCTAATACATGCTATACGGATAATTATTACTCTGGGATAAATAGGGACGATATTTAGAAACTTAAGATCTTTCTTAATTATCAATTTAATAGATTTCTTAGTTCTAGATGAGGAAATAGAAAAAAAGAAAGTGTTGATGGTAATTTGGGGTGTAAACTCACAAAAGGAAAGATAGAACTTAGCTATTTGCATAAGTAAACCAAAAAAAAGGGGTCAGGGCATACTATTTCGATGTTTCAATTGATTTGGCGGGTTTTTGGAATGTTATTACTAGGAGGTAAAGATTGGATGCGAGGAGGGAGAAAATTCATTTTAATTCTAGTCGATTCAGGTCAAAGTTAAACATCATAAAATGAGAGAAATATTTAATTTTTTTGAAAATTACCTAATAACATAACAAGAAACATGTATAGATTACAAAATCTAAGAAATACTCATCTTGTGCCTTGCTTCAAAATACAATCAATGAATTCTAACGAATTAAAAAGAAAATAAGTTTCCATCTACTTTTTTAGACAGCAGATTAGTAAGACGAAAAATGAGAGAAGATTTTCCAGGAGCATTAATACGAAGTATAGACTTTAAACAGTTGCGACTAGGAATTTTACAACAATATACTAACGATTTTGATATTGATTAGGTGATTTGTCTAACTAGTACTTAAAACTTTCACAGAGCCATGGAAACTAAACTTTGTCTAACTTTCTCTTTCTAAGATAAAGAGCCAAATCCTTAAATGTCGTTGCTCAGATCTGCTTCTCCAGGAGTGGACCTGAGCACCCCAAATCCTCAATGATATCTTTTTTAATTTAATCTTTCAAGCTTCTTTTAATATTTCTAGATTTAAATCTTTGTTTGTGTAACAATATTTAGGTTTTATTTTCGATTGGGTATTCTGATTTTGGGGGTTTTATCTTGTTATTCTTCAATCAAATGAAGAGGTTGGCTAAGAGTAGGAGGATGATTCTCTATGGCTGGTTTTCAACTACAACAACAATAAGAACAACACCATCAATGGAATCAAGAACAATCATCACAATAGCAACATCAAGTTTTTCATCAACAACATCACCAACCACAACAACACATGTTCTAAAATCGGCTGGCTCATGAACTAATACATTTATATATTAAGGAATGCATTCTTTGCAAACCGTGGCTATAATGTGAATTGATTCGAGTGAATCAAACTGATTTTGCTTCAATTGTGTTCTTGTATACTTCTATGACAATATAGCAATTGAACAACTCTTTAACTAGTTTCATTTGAGTTATTTAAACTAGTTATGGTTAAGATGAATAAGGTTGATATGAGAGTGTTCATATAGCTAACCTCGGTTAACTACGGTTGAGCCAACATGGTGTACACGTTTAGGTGCAGTTACTAAACCTAAATGAGGGTACATTTCATTTGTGTATAACAAGCTAAGTTCGATCTAACAGTTGAATCTAATCAGGTTTTCATTTAACGGTGAATATTGAATGCTTTGTTACCAAGGTAACTTAGGTTGCAAACCCTGATTTGAAAACTATATAAAGGAGAACTCTAGCAACTGGGAAACCTAATCCCCACACCTCCTGTGTGATACTAGTTGTATAAGCTAGAGTCGATTCTCCTTTAACCTTAGGTTTTTCACGGAACCCTGTAGGTTAACGACTTAAAGATTTCATTGGGATTGTGAAGCCATAACCAATTATTTTATATGTAGTTGGGTGATCTGATCTTGCTGTATCTATCGTATTTGAGTATTATCTTCTCTAAGATTGGCAAGATAAAAAGTAGTCACAAACATCTTCGTCTCATCGTTTGTGATTCCACAATATCTTGTTTCGCTACCATACGATTAAGATTATTGTGAGGTGATTGATATTTCTAGGCTGTTCTTCGGGAATATAAGTCATGTATATCAATTGGTTCTTGTTCACCTTTATTTATCAAAAGACGGAACAAAACTTATAGGTATTTCTGTGGAAGACAAATTTATCTATTCCAATAGACTTTTTTGTGTGAGACAAATTTGTTTATCAAGTATTCGACTTTGGGCCGTAGCAACTCTTGGTTGTGGGTGAGATCAGCTAAGGGAATCAAGTGTGTAGTATCCTGCTGGGATCAGAGACGTAAAGAGCGCAACTATACCTTGAATCAATGTGAGATTGATTAGGGTTCAACTACAGTCCAGTCCGAAGTTCATTGGTAGTAGGCTAGTGTCTATAGCGGCTTAATACACTATGGTGTTCATATCTGGACTAGGTCCCGGAGTTTTTATGCATTTGCGGTTTCCTCGATAACAAAATTATGGTGTCTGTGTTATTTCTTTTCCGCATTATATTTTGTTATATAATTAAAATATCACAGGTTGTGCGTTAAGATCAATCACTTAGATAATCCAACCTTTGGTTGTTGATTTAAATTGATTGACACTTGAACATTGGTTTTTGGTATCGTTTAAGTTGCTTCACATAATAATCAGGCTCGCGGATTTCCATCTGTTTGATTTGTTGATTACATTATGAAACAGAGATATAAACTCTTTGATATACTTTTCTCTAGATTGAGTCTAACTATCTAGTTGATTCTCTTAAAAGTATATTGGAGTTTGTCTATTCAGATTTCCAAACGAAATATTGGGTGTGGTTGTTAGACCCCCGTTTTTTCAATTGGTATCAGAGCAGGCAAACACATTTAAGACCTTATAAGTCTGTTCTTGTAGCAATCTGATTTTTATAGACCTAAGAAGTATCTCACAAACTACGTACATAGATATGTCTTCCAAAGTTTCTGATTATGCCTAAAATCTTGGTTTTCACTCAAAGGATAACTCCTTAAAAGATTATTCCGAGTCCAGAGGGAAAAACGAGAAAATTGACATTGCATCAGAATCTAAAATGGAACTCACCAGATCGTTAAAAAAATATGTTGATATCATTGATTTCCAAGGTTCTAAAATCAAGACTTTTGAAAAGAAGAATGATCAGCTCATTGATGAATTAGAAAAATCTCTTGAAAGAGAACGTAAAATCTATTGCTTTATTAAATCTCTCTCTAACAATATCGAAAAATTGGTTCAAGAAACTACTCTCCAGCATGAAAAGATTAGTATGCTTGAAGATACTGTTAAAGAGAACTCAATTAGAGAAGAACGTTTAATCAAGGCTCATTCATCAGAAATAAACAGTCATCGTGTTGAAAAAGAGAAACTTGTTGCATCTCTTCGATGTGCCCAAGAACAGTGTAACACCTTGAAAAAGGAAAACTCTGTTTTGATGAATAAGTCATCCTCTGTACCTTCCTCCGATACTCACAAGGTTTTACCCAGCGTGAAGAAAATTCCCTCCAAGGAATTACCCATTGTGAATCACTTGCAAAATTCGCATGTGCCGGAAAAGGTTATGAGTCAAGGTAATTATGTTTCTAATCCACAATGTCGTTCCTTCTGTGGGGAAAAGAATCACTTTGCTCTTCATTGTTTTGCTAGAAAGAAACAAATCTCATATCTTCATTATTTGCTTCTTTCTACTGTCAATGGAGTAAATCATCTAACGACATTTACAAGATCTTCATTGCCATCCAAGAATAGTACTAACAGACTCCACTCTAAACCCATGAAGGGTTTATAGGCACCCTCTCTTCCACTTACTGCTTTCAAGCTTTACATTCCTTTCTCCAAAGAAATCTTAGGTACCAAAAAAATAAATAAATTAATGATTACTAGTGATACAATTTTCATTATAGATTTGATTAATTTTTGTTGTTTTTATTTACAGATCTTCTTCTTCCTATAACCCATCAGGTACTCTATCACTCTCCCTCTGTTATTATCTATTCAAAATTTTGTGTTGATTTTTCATGAAAATTACAATGTGTTTGTTGTTATATATGAATTAGTCGATAAGAATGGTACGGTCGTTTTTCTTATTGATTGAGAATTTGAAAGTATGGTCAGAACCGTAGATGTTTGATAAAATTCCCAAATGAGAATTATTATTATTGTTATTATTATTTATTTATTTTGAGTTATGAAAAACCAATATATTACGATGAGTTATCAAAGATGCCTAACATAAACAAAGGATTTAATATGGAAGATGAGTTCATTAGGGTATACTAAAGTGAAAAATGATCAATGTGACAACTTAGTGTCTTTTAGATTACCATTTGCATATAGAGAATGAAAATGTTAAATACAATAGTTTACGACATATATAAGGGTCAGATGATGTCTAGCAGGTAGAGACAACAACTTTTGGCTTTTTAAGAAAAATTGTTGGTCTTCTTATGTGGATGATTATGGGTACTGTCTGTCTTTGATGCATTATGGATTCTTGTGAAAGTAAACTTTCATATATTGTTATGTTCAATTTTTCTGTAATAAAACTTTGATACGCTTGAATAAGTACTGACTGGTTGGTACTAACATACTAGATAGATAAAGGACGGTTCTTTATATACAGAGAGGAATGTGTGAACATAGCCAATTACATAAATGCCTGTGGTTGATTACTCTCTTTGCTGAACATAATACTCGTCATGCTAGTACTTGTTATATTATGCTTGTTACTGTGATAGTGTTCCACAATGGCCATTGTCAACAAATATGGGTCCGATGCTAGTTACTTTTTAGCGTACATATATTTTGTAGATAGAATACTACTGTAAACAAAGAATGGTAATATTGCTCAATTGAGGTATTAGTGGAATTGTAGAATTTACTCTTGCCAGTGCATGGGTTTAGCCGCACGTAATACTGTACTTAAATTTATTTATTTTTTTCCCTTGTTAGCTTATGCTTGTTTTTATCTTCCACATATCAACATTTTTCTTATAGAAATTATGGAAAGTGAATCATCAAGTGCTGCAAATGGGAGAACAACTTGGACTCCTCCAATGGATCATCTGTTGATAGAACTTATGGTAGAGCAAGTGGTTGATAGACAATTACTTGATGGTCAATTTAGCAAAACTGCCTGGGCAAACATCGTCACTAAATTCAAAGAAAGCTTTGGTCCTTCTTTTAATAAGGAAGTTTTGAGAAATCGCATGAAAATTTTGAAGAATTTTTTTAATGTTGTAAGTAGTCTTAGAGGTACCGGCGGTTTTGGATGGAATGACACAAAAGAAATTGTGACTACACCTGATGATGTATGGAAAAAGCATATCGAGGTTTGTGGTTTTATTTAATCTGTTTTATCAAATTTTATTATATACTCACCATGTTTCTCTGTAATTAAATTATAATCTGAATTTGTAGGATCATCCGGAATATAAACAATGGAGGACAAGGTCTCTTCCACAATTTAATGAACTAGCTATGATATTTGGTGACAGTAGCGCGACTGGAAGGCATAGCAGGTTTAGGGATAATAATAATCAGGACAACCATGAGGTCGACGAGGACCGAGATGATAATACTCAAGACCCGAATGAGAATGTTGAAGACCTGAACGAGAATACGTATGAAAACGACAATGTTAGTGATGATGATACATCTGAATTGCCAAAAAAACCCAGAACTTCAATAGGTTCTAGTTCTCGTTCATTTAGAAAGACGAAAAAAAGTACTGGAGAAGGGATGGTGGAAGCAATTCATTTGATGACAAGTGTTGTTAACAATATAGCGAACAAAAAAGAGGAAAACAGAAACTCTTCTCTAGAGAAAAGTGTAGTTGCTGCTCTTGAGGAACTAAACTTAGATGAGTTTTTATTCATGCAAGGATTAGAGTTTTTGGAAGACGAGAAGAAAGCAAAGATTTTTATAGCGTTGAGTGGGGATAAGAGACGACGTTGGTTATTATCAAAGTTTAACTTTACCGATTACTATTAAAAGTGGCAGAAGTGATTAGGTTGAGGATTTGAATTAGTTTGGTTTCACATGGTTTAATTTCCAATTTATTAGGTGGATATTTTGAATTTTTATGGTTATTTTTAATTTCAAATTTTAGGAGACAATATGGTGTCGTTTTTTAGTTATTCATGCATTATGAAACTTTGTTATGCTTGCTTATTTGGAGTTTACATAAAATTTAAATTTATTATTCATTTGGTTTTGATTGTTTATATTTCTTTTTTATCATTAGGTACATAAAACATTTTATTGATGGCTAGTTCCGAGGACGATGAGGATGCCATAGTAGTAGTCACAACAGCTACAACATCATTGATATCATGTTATTATCAATACTTCGTGGAGAAGACTGTATGTCATGATTCAATTCTTAGTGGCTCAGCTCACGTAGATGAAGTTCTAAATGGACATGATGCGCGATGTCAGAATAGTTTTCGAATGGAAAAGCATGTCTTTTTACTATTATGTGAACTGTTACAAGAAAAACAGTTCCTTAACCACAGTAAAGGAGTTAGAGTTGAGGAGAAGGTGGCAATATTTATGCTTGACATTGGTCATAATGAACGCAATAGAATACTCCAATAGCGTTTTCAACATTCGGGGTGAGACAATTAGTCGACACTTTAACGCTGTCTTGGATGCTATTGTTCAACTTGCAGATGATTTTTTGCAACCAGCAGGACCTGTTACCCCAGATGAGATAAGAGAAAATCCGAGGTTTTATCCATATTTTATAGTTGTTTCTTACTTAAAATTAATTTTATGTTATTCTTATAAGAATATTTATATTTATATATAAAAACCAATTAATTATATGTTTTCAATCGTAGAATTATGTTGGAGCAATAGATGGAACTCACATACCGGCAATGGTTAGCGAGGAAGAACAACCCCTTTATCGGAATAGAAAATGATTTATTTCTCAGAACGTTTTAGTAGCATGCTCATTCGATTTGCAATTTCAATATGTTCTTGCGGGTTGGGAAGGTTCTGCTCATGACGAGCGTATATTGGATTCAGCTTTAACAAGATCAGATAAATTAATAGTACCAGAAGGTATTATATACATCATATTTTTTTATTTAAATATTTCTTTTTCCTTTACTATTGGATAATATAATCTTAAATTTTTATTTGTGTAGGAAAATATTATCTCGGAGATGCAGGATTTGCCCTTACGCCAAGTTTATTACTCCATATCGAGGTGTTCGTTATCACTTGAAGGAGTACGGGACAAATTGCCCGAAAGATGCAAAGAATTATTTAATCTTCGACACTCATCATTAAGGAATGCGGTTGAACGTATCATAGGAATACTTAAAAGGCAATTCACTATTTTGCAAGTACAACCTCAATATCCGTATGGATCATAAGTGAAAATTGTGTTAGCGTGTTGCATCATCCATAACCACATTCGCAGGGAGTGTATAAATGATTTGTTTCTTGATGGTGAAGATGTTACAACTGTACAAGAAACCGATCCTGGGATACCAGAAGATAATAACGAAGGTGCTAGACTCGGGAGAAACAGAGAGCGAGATTTAGCGTCAGAACTTCGTACTTCAATTGGTGACGCAATGTGGATTAATTATCGACGTCGTCGTCGTACTATCTAGTTTTTTATTATTAATTTTTAACGATTTCTTCTTTTCATATTTCTATTCTGAGATAGTTTTATCTTACCGAATTCTTGTTTTGATGTTTTTATTTAAAGATATTTTTATATTAAGACATTTTTATTTTAAAATTCCGACGTTGATTGATATATTGCATGTTTAATTTTGGGAGTTTGAAACAAACACTATTTATATTAACCTAGTGTTGGATTCCGTTTCAAATAAACACAATTTGAGTTAACCCAGGATAGGATAATATTTCAGACAAACATCATATAAACTGACCAGTGACAAGGTTATCATAAATTAAGTTAAGATAACCTATCCTGGGATATGCTATCCTATTTCCCAGCTGCCAAACAAAACCAAAGAGACAATGTAAAATCCAAACATCCATTAATTGAAAGAACTCAAAATCTCTGTGGACGTAGATCATTCACGACCTAACCATGTAAATGATTGTATTTTCTATTACCTTAACTCCTAACTTTCTGAAGGTACCAAATGAGGCATCTTAAAAAGTTAGTAAATAAATTAAAATACAAATTTAAAATTGCTAATTATTTTTTTCTGAAATAATTTGTTGATTTTCTGTTGGCAATCTTGTGTATAAACTGCAATAAAACAAACAGATAAGAAGAGATATGCAAACCCAATTAGACGAAACCAAAATCGAGGAAAGGATTATATCCTCTAGCCTTAAGACAGATTCACCCCGCACTGGTG